>JBCEWC010003854.1:0-28947 GCA_038996855.1 Solanum aculeatissimum | reverse complement strand
ACATGAGAAGGATTCAAAAGTTCAAAATTAACCAACTCAATTGGAGAATCTCCCACCATAGTTTTTCCTTTAATTCCGGTTGCTTTTGACCCACAATTATTTAAAATTGAAACATAAGGGGAATAAGGAAATTGTATTGCAGTTGTGAGTAGAGAAATTTGAACCTTCTCATAGTATTTATAGTGAGGGTGCTCAACTATTGTTGTTGGTAATGCTTTGGTACTGCTTTCATGACCATTAATAGGGTATGATCCCTTCAAGCACTCCAATTCTTCCTTGTGATCAAATGTTGATTGAGACTTCGCAGCCACTACTGTCTTGAGTTCTTGTCTAGCCATTTTTTCTAGTACGATCTTCATTCGTTCTAGTCCAACCCTGATTCTTGTTATTCCCTTATCTAGTTCAACCCTGATTCTTTCTATTCCCTCATCAACCTGGTTAAGGGTCTCTCTTATTTCTTTATGATCTGTTGGTGTGGGGCACTGCACAACCATGGTGATCATTGGTCCAAGGATCACTGGCTCTGATACCATTGTTAGCCAAAATGCAGGGATTCTTATAGGAATCCAAGGTTTTAGCAGCTAGACAGGAGTTTTACGGAGAAAATCTAGTTGACAACTATGGAGGATGAAAAGAGAAGAAGATGAAGAATAGAATTCAATAAGAAAGTGTACTTATATATTCAATTGATGATTCAATCTGAAATGATGCAATGCCTTATATAGAAAATGAGAACGAATCTTATCTTGCTAACTGCTTGTAAACTGCTTGTAACTATTTCAACATCCGGTAACTAACTGTTCATTAAGGCAAAGCAAACTAATTTGACCAACTGATTCAGTTTTGTGTAACAGATTAGGAGTTCTTATTTTATTGATATATTTTGACCTACTGTAAAGGGGTTTAGAACTACCTAAGTGCTGAATGTTATATAAATGTTACTTACAAAAAGAAACTAATCAATCCCTAAACCTTTGATCCTTGAATCAAGGGATTTCTTTTAATTTTTTTTAAGAATAACTCTAATAGCTTTTCTAAAATATATGCTATCCCATATTTACAGGAACAAATTATAATCAAATTTGTCAGTTCATTCATGTAATAGATTATAATAAAATCTACCAGCTTATTCGTGGAACAAATTATGACTAAATTTGACAACTCATTCGACACTCCCTCTTAAGTTGGCATGTAAAGATTCGACACTCATAAACCTGAGAGGCATTATATGGACCATGCCTAGAAATACTGCAGAAGTACTAGCATGTTGGAATAGAGATGGAAATCAATCAGGACACAGGAAAGATGGAAGATTCTCTCTCCTGCATCTGGTCGAATATGGAGGGAGAGAAATCAAAGATGTTTTGAGAACAAGAGTATCTCCTTTCCAAAGCATTAAAATAAATTGTCTAGTGACCTTTTACTTTTGGTGTAACCACACTGTACCTAAGTATCCGGTGGATATCACCCTTTTCTTAGATAGTTTATGAGGTGAGATAGGTGTTTAGTTTCTTTTTGACAAACCCTCTATACTTTTGATGTAACTACTATAGTAGTTCACTATTGGTGTACTCCTATGTCTATATTACCAATTAACTTTCTCAAAAAAAATAAAAATCATATCACCGGTAATGATCAAGATGGTATCATTATTTGAAGCAACATCTCTTTTAGTATTTCCAGACTAAAGAACTTGGCAGGCTGAAGTGTTTTCTAGGTATAGAGGTTCCTCAGGCTAGATCAGGTATTGTTATTTCTCAACGCAAGTATGCCTTAGGCATTATTGAAGAGACAAGAATGATGGGTGTAGACCCATTGACACTCCTATAGATTTGAATGTTAAACTCCTTCGAGGACAGGGGTGACCACTTAGTAATCTTGATAGGTATAGATGGCTAGTTGAATAGCTGAATTATCTCACAACGACTAGACTTGACATCTCTTTTCCTATGAGTGTTGTAAGTCAATTTATGACTTACCCTTGTGATAATCATCGGGATGTAGTTGTTCTATTCTGCGATATATAATGTTAGCTCAATAAAGGAATACTCTTTGAGGATGCCTATTTTAGTGGAGGGGCGCGCTATTTGTTTACATCCATTAGTTTGCGAGGGATTCAATGCCGATTTTGATGGAGATCAAATGGCCGTTCATGTACCTTTATCCTTGGAGGCTCAAGTAGAGACCCATTTACTTATGTTTAGAGGCCCGAGAAACAAAGAGAAGATGTGTACGAACGAGATATCCAACAACAAAAAGAAGGAAAAGGATAAGGCCATGAGCATTTCACTGGATATACAGACATTGATTGGGCTGGATCACCATCTGATAGATGTTTTACGTCCGGATATTGTGTTTTAGTAGGAGGTTATTTAGTGTCGTAGAGGAGTAAGAAAGAGAGTGTGGTTGCTCGATCTAGTGCAGAAGTAGAATATTGAGCAATTATTGTACCAATTTGTGAGCTGGTTTGGATTAAATAGTTGCTGAGAGAACTGAAATTTGGAGAAAATAACAGTCAAATGGAACTTGTCTATGATAATTAAGCGTCCCTTCATATCGTATTAAATCTAGTGTTTCGTGAGAGGACTAAGAACGTTGAGATTGATGATCACTTTGTTAGATAAATGATACTCTTAAGAGATATTGTTACAAAATTTGTGAACTTAAGTAATCAACTTGCAGATATCTTTATGACTTCACCAAGTCCCTCATTCGTCATCTTATTAATTGCATCTGTGACAAGCTAGGTACATATGATTTGTATGTACCAAATAGAAATAGGTACATACAATCCTACTTAGCATAAAAATACTATGTAGTATCCGACTTGGTTAAGGATTGTAATATAGTATCTATAAGTAGGGTGTTTGTATAATAATGTAGATACATAATTCAATAGTATTTTTCTCTTATATTTCTCACAGTAACACGAGTAGAACTACTCCCACAAAGACACATGTCACTATAATAAGCAGTGACTTCCTTCACACCCGGCTTAGCTTGCCATAGTTTAATTTTTACCTCAATAATTTGGGGGACATTTTCTACATGAGAAGATATCTCCCGAACAGCGTCCCATGCATCCTTAGCGGTGGGTAAAAAAAGATAAGGTTTACCTATGATTGGTTTCGTGGAATTTATCAAGCAGGCAATCACGAGTAAATTCTCTGATCTCTAGGTGTTCATCTTTGCGTCTTCGACTTTTGGCCTTTCCGTCTCTCCGGTCAGATGTCCCAACTTTCCACGGCTTTCCAGATTCTGCCCATTCTAGATAGGTCTTCCCGTTTAATCTATGAGAAGTTTAATGGAAGGGCATAAGAGAAGCATTTTCTCCTTGTGTCATTAGATTTTCTGTTGGAGCTTCCAGAGAAGAACTTTTGTCTTCTGTTGATGTTATAGAAAGATGCTCTCCGTGAAAGGCTATTTTGTCAATATGATATTAGGGGAAAAGGTTGCGCTCTTAAACCATGAAAGTTTATATGCTGCAAAAGTATATCCTTATTCATAGAATTGTACAGTATTTATTAGAGTCCAAGTAAGATCAAAATAAACCAATCAATCCCAAATTCTTAGAAGATCATTGTATCAAGGGATTTCCTTTAATCGGTATTCCTAGAGTAACTCCTTATAGCTTTTCCTAATACATGCTATCCCATAGTTACAGGAGCAAATTATCATCAAATCTGCCAGCTCATTCGTGGAATAGATTATAATCAAATCTGCCAGCTCATTTGTGGAGCAGATTATGACTAAATCTGCCAACTCATTCGACTATATTTGTTCAAAGTATTCATTTTCAACACTAACTTCGTATACTGTTTTTTTTAACTTCAACCGAATATTGTCCAAATGCCTACTTAACAAATGCTATTCAAGTTGTTTTCTTTCTGTGATTTACTGTTCCAGTATCATCAGCTTTTTCTAAAAGAAGATAGCTTTTCTAATTTTTTAAGCATCCTACCTAGTTATTTTTTTGTCCAATACTTTTTTTTCATATCGGAGAAATCAATTGAATGATTGTTGCATTGCAAATAATGATGTCATAAATTCAAGAGTTTATAGATTTATGTGCCTTGCGAAATTTAATAATCATATCCTATTAAAAAGTTCTTCTCACTCCAGACGGCTAGATTAAGATCCAGACTCACCGAGTCTGAAATTGGTTCAAGTAATTCAGATTTGGTCCGGTACAGTGTTCTGAAAGGCGCTCACCTTTGCACCTAAGGCGAAAGGCGAGGCGATGGCATGTCGCCTTTTACAGTCATGGCGAGGCGCTACTACAAAAGGTGACATAAGGCTAGGGAAAGGCGACAGGCGAGGCGAGGCGCATAGGCGTCACCTTTTTGATTTTTTTTTAAAAAGACCTAATTTAACGATTTAAAAAAAATATTAGGGTCTAATTTTTTTAAAAAAAGACCTAATATGAGGCGCGATTCTATTTTCTCTTCACTTTCTACCTTTCGCGGCTATCTTCAGTCTTCTCAAGCCAGTGACACGTCTTCGAGTTCTTGTCCAGCAAGCTCGTGTCTTCGAGTTCAGGTAAGCTTCTTCTTTTGTCCTTCGTTTCTTCTTCTTCACTTCTTTGTTCTTTCTTCCTTCTTCTTTCTTCTTTCTTCTTCTCAGCGACTGCTTTTTTTTTCCTTCTTCAGTTCTTATCGTCTTCTTTCTTCTTCAGTAGTTCAGTTCTTCTCCAGCCAGCCAGTTGCTTTGTTTTATGAAGTGAGCAAGAGCAACTCTGTTTGTAAATACTGCTGTTCTGCCTATATTTGAAAAAAAATTGTGATCTTCTTTATTAATTTCTGCCCTGCAATCTTCTTTATTAATTTCTGCCCTATACAATTGAGTTTTATACTAATTAATATAATATTAATTTGTCCATGAATAATATCTATTATTAGTTTGTCTTTTTGGATTGAAATATTTGCTAATATGTGTTCTTGCTATTGAGATTTTTGATATTTATATATGCAATTAAATATTTCAAGGTTTTGGTATAAATTGGCGCCTCAACTCAAAAAGGCGAGCGCCTCGCCGCTCACCTCACCACGTGGCGAGGCAGAGCCTTGTCGCCTTTCGCCGTCCAAAACACTGGTCCTGTAATTGGTAGCCTGACCTGGTGTGAAATTCTTGGAGCAAATCATACTCCCTCAAATTGACGTTTCAGAAGATGTCTTCTTAAGAAAGTAATTAGCACTCAGAAGAGCAAAACTTTTTCATATACTCCTTGGCTCCCTTTTGCACCTTTATATTGGTTCATTTCACCTGTGTTTTTGAAGATATTCTCAGGAGTAATGCAATTGCTTTCAGTGAAACAAAAGAATATGAGGGATCACCTAAATGGGGCAGGGGAGTATAGTGTGCATAGTGCAGACCTTATTTATCATGGTCAAATGATGAAGCTTGACTATTGATGGTGTGAATCAAGTAAACTTTATAGCTTTATACTGAAGGCGGCCAAATTTGTTTGGCTGGGTCATGCATCTGGATTTGTAGTTCCTTTGAGTACTTTTAGTGTCCACCTTTTCCCTGATAATTTAAAAAATGCAACGGTTTGGTTATTAAAATTTATAATTTCTTGGTTCATGGTTGAAAAAGCTGCCAACACCTATTTATAGGTGGTCGCTTGAACCATTCTGTTGGTTGGATGTTTTTTTAAAATTCCTTAAGACTCTCTTCACATCTTTTTTTTTTCATTTTGATCATTCTTTGATAATTTGTGTAGTAACTTAAGTGTTTGTATGCTGAAACTCAGCCATGTTTTTGTGTAATCACTGGAATACATGACTTTGTATTAGATAGGGATATAATATGTTCAATGTACTTTTGCTCGACAATCTTAATAAAATTCTTTGCCTTCTAGCTAAACCTTTAAATTTGTAGCTAGCTCTATGTGCTCATGGATTATGTTGCAGTCTGCTCAATTTGTTCCACAGAGTTGTTCCACAGAATTGTTACATGGATACAAAATAAGTCACTGAAATATGCAGCTGTTTCTCTTTGCATTTTCACTTTACTGTAGATGTCTTGAATTGACATTATTTTATTCTTTCAGGAATAGGCTATGCGTTAGCTAAAGAATTTCTCAAGGCAGGTGATAGTGTCATCATTTGCTCCAGATCAGGTGATTTCATATCATAAGTGACAATGCCATTGTCTTCAATGATGTCATGCAACAATGAATTTATTGGTTTTGCTCATTGTTCAGTTTTTCAATTATTTTATATTTTGTGAAAAAGGTAGTCAATTGTGTAAAAATGATATATGCAGAATATATGGTGGGATCATGGCAATAGATATGCCATTAGTGGTGTACCATAGTTCGAGAATCATGGTGATATAGGAGGAGTTGGGATATCATAGGTGAAGAATTGTCCCAAAATGCCAAGTCTGAGATTCAAACTCTGCCACCGAGGGGGAGGGGGGATGTTGAGATTTTGCCAAGTCATCACTGAAATTGTCTTAGATGCCTGGGATTGTTTCCCTTGTTAAACTGAAAGCAAGTGTAGCTTTGCCAAGTTTCCTTTTAGGAAGATGTCACACCCAAACTTAACTTGGACTTTAGAAATGTCTGATATTTTCTTCAGAAAACTAAAAGACGACCCTGGATCTTGACAATGAAGACAAATATTTGTTTTATTGGTTAAGTATGAAATGAACTTCTATTTACCTATCTTTTTTTTAAACAGAAACAAATAGGACATACAAAGCTCTCCAAAAGTCAATTGCAGTGTGAGAACGTCTGACGACCAATCTTGATTATTCGTTTCAAATAGAAAAGAAATTCAAAGCTTCGAGCCAATGAATATTGAAAACTGAGGAGGTTGTATAGCTAATTTTATTTTGAGTTCCATGTTAGAAGTTGGCTTTACAATTAAGTAAGAAGTGATGGGACTGCTTAAATGCATATTTATATGTTCACTAGTCTCTTGGCACACCCCTACCCCAGGTCAACAGTAACAACATACCCAGTGTAATCCCACAAATGGGGTTTGAGGAGGATAGGATGTTGGCAAACCTTACTCCTATCTCTTTGCGGGGCAGAGAGCCTATTTCTGATAGACCCTTGACTCAAAGTCTATAGAGTGATGTAAATATTAATAAATGAAGTAAAAGTTATAGAAAAACATGCAAGTTCCTAAAAATGATGAATGGTGATCCTATTTAGTCAACCTGATAAAGAAAAAGCATCGGGTCTCACATAAGTCCTCAAATGTCTTATTATAATTTGATATATGGTTTATGTGTTTACTTGCATAATATTATGAGTTAACTCGTATTTACATTTCCCCCAACAATATTTCTGACCTTCTATGATTTTTGTACTTTTTTGATGAAACAACTTCCAAATTCAAGCTTGAATGCTTAAGGTTGCACAGTTCTAAGAAGATGGAACAATTTTACCCCTTTCTTAAGATGTATTGTATGAACTCCTTTTCTTAAATTTTATAGTAACAATTGCATTACAATATGTCCTCTCAAATTTATCATTGTATACTTGATCACTATTTGGGGGAAAAACTCACTTATACTCAAAATCGTATACCCTTGATTCAAATATTATTCTTGAATTACTAGTCAATTTAATATGAATTCACGTTTTGGATGTTGAGAGTGGTATTTCTTTAAGTTTGAGTTTAAAAAACTTGGTTATTCCTAATGTTTGGATATTCTCTTTTAAATCGTTGTACTTCTTTGAGGAATATAATCTAGGTCTAGGAAAACATTATTTATGTTCGAGATTTTTGAGAAGTATAAAAATGTAGATTTTAGATACATGCACCATTGTTTGTCTTTTGAGAATTTCCATGTAACTTTTAGAATTCCAACAAAAATCTCTTGGTCTTATGCTTTATTAAAGTATATTGTTGGATAATTTAATTTTCGAAAGGGATAGTTTCAAGTATCTTGGGCCTTTAATCCAAGGAAGTAGGGACATTGATGATGATGTCACATATTGTATTGGTGTGGCATGGATGAAGTCGAGGCTTGCCTCTGGAGTCTTGTGTTATTAAAAGATACCATTAAAACTTAAGGATAAGTTCTATAGAGTGGTGGTTAGATCGACTTTGTTGTACATGGCAGAGTGTTGGCCAATCAAGAACTTCCATGTTGAGGATATGAAGGTTGCGGAAATGAGGATGGCAAGATGAATGTGTGGACATACTAGAAGCGATAGGATAGGAATAAAGATATCTAGTACAATGTGGGAGTTGCCTTTTTGGTGGACAAGATGCAAAAAACGAGACGGAGATGGTTTGGACATGTGATTAGGATAAGTGAAAAGGCCCCAGTGAGGTGTGAGAGGTTGGATATAGTAGGTACTAGGAGAGGTAGATGTAGGCAAAAGTATCTGTGGAGATGTGGTTAGCCTGGACATGAAACACTCGACCTTATCAAGGACATGACCCTAGATAGGGGTTTGTGGAGGTTGCAGATTAGGATAGAAGGCTAGAGGATAGTGGAGTGTTGTTTGTCGTAGTAATAGTCTTATTCTTGTAGTGTATTGCTTTTGATTTTCTTTATCATATGTATTTATTATGCTTCAGTTATCGCATTATGTTTTTGTTGTTGTTGTTCTTTTGACTAGCTGCTATGTCTTCTTCATTATCGTTTTTCCCCTTCCATACCTACTTTGTTTATCGTACTCGAGCTGAGGGTTTTTCAGAAACAACAATCGCACTATGTGTTTGTTGTTGCTCTTTTATCTAGCTGCTATGTCTTCATTGTTGTTTTTCCCCTTCCATACCTAGTATGTTTGTTGTACTCAAGCGGAGGCTCTTTCAGAAACAACCTCTTTACCTTGACAAGGTAGAGGTATGGTTTGGATGCACTGTACTCTCCCTAGATCCCACTTGTGAGATTTCACTTTAAATATTGTTATAAAGTCCGTCAACTTTAGAGGGATGTTATGGTCTCTTAAACATTTTGGTTTGAGGTTTCTATATTTGTATTAGTATAGATTGATCGTCAATGCATTACTCAATTAAATGTTCATTTATCTCCATAATCTGGTAGATCATGGTTAATCTTAAACGACCTCTAATACACCATCATAATCAAGGAAATCAGTTTGCACTCAAGAGTATGGCCTACTGGTCAATGAAGCAGTTACATACCTCGGAGAACAGGGCTCAAATCCAATAGAGACAAAGCATTGCTCCTTATGTTTTAGTTTATGTATCCTACTTCCTTTTTTAGTCTGTTTAAAATGAATGTCACTTTTGTTTAGTACTCTCTTTAATTCCAACATCCTTGTCACAAGATTCAAAGGGCTTTTTGGTACAATACACTTGTTTAGTTTAAGACACAATTTAGAAGTCTTCCTTATTTTTTTGAATTTGTGCTTAGTCAAGCTAAGATACATAAAACGAAGCCGAGTGAAACAGTGATTGCTTTCCATCTGCCTAAGCCTTGGCAGACAGAATTATCGAATACCTGTGCTGATTGGAGGTAGCTAGTATCTGGTGGAATAGTCAAGGCTCATTAAGCTGATTCATACACCACCGTTATGTAAACAATCAAGGAAATCATATCATGTAGGCATGTGATGTCCAATTGCTACAGTGATCTGAACTCGAGTGTACTATGCAATGAAAGATATATCATTGTTCTCCACATTCCCGACGCAAGAGATTTGATGGAAAGAAGATGAACATTTAACTACTTTATAGTTAGTTCCTTTTGGTTACTACAATTATATAATAAAGAAAACGAAATTGTAAAAGGCTCAGAATTCAGTTCAACTTGGATGTTGGGATCATTTGTTTGACAAATAGCACTGCTAGGGTTATTATTGGAATCAGCTGGTTATAGTTTTCCTGCCGATCAAATAGAAGAAGAAGATCGGATACCAATGTGTGTGTATATGTTCATAGTGAATTTGTACTTGCACGTTAGCATAGGGGGTAAAAAGCATAGTTGAAGAAATTTTAGTAGCTAACTATGATAGTTTAATCCCATTTTGTTATCCACTTCTGTTAAGGATGACAATGGGCACTTTAGGAATGTTAATTTAAGAAGCTACAGTTTGTGGGATGAAAAAAAGTTGCAGGCATTGGGCCAGTTATTCCTAGACTTTTAGTGCCACACATGCAAATTAAGGAAATAGTGAAAAGCAATGGATGCAATCTGATTAGAATAGGGCAAATGGGAATCTGGCTACTTAATAGGAGATAATATGGGTTGAAAGGAACAGAGCTTGCTGAAGTTTGAATTGAAGATTGGAATAGCATAAGACTGATGATTTTGCACGTTATCTTGATATGATGAGATTTTCTCTCTTCAATTCATAATCTTGTAACTTGTGGGGATGTGTTCTCATTCTCTTTTTTTACTGCTTTAAAGCTCACACTATCTTTGTGTTAGCTCTTCATCTCCCTCCCCCTGAATGGAAAAGAAACAGGTTTCGACAGGATATATAGTTTAGAATTATATGTAATTATGTCTTCAAGTGACCAGTTGTTTTTTTTTTTTTTTGACAGATGAAAGAGTTGCATCTGCTCTTGACAAGTTAAGGGTTGAAACAGGGAAGCAACATGTGTGGGTACCTCCATGTTCATTTCATTTCTTGATACCCCCGAGTCATTCCTTGATTCTTTCTGTATACCCGTCACTAGTTTCATCTTCAGTCTGTTGGTTCTATGATGATTGATGAATATCTTGTTTCTACTAAGATACCTTTGTGTGATTAATATTTTCTGGGCTTCATGCCTACCAATTGACTTGTACATTGATTTCCTGAATCATGTTCTGTTGAAAGTAAGGTTGTAAAGTAAACAAAAGGTCCGTCAATATACTTACTGGTCCTTTCAGGTGTTATGGGTTTTCTTTTACATGATTAGCTTACAGATTATTTTAGTCTTCACATGCTTGATTCAGATCGCTATGCAGGGCACCAAGTGTGATGTTAGAGAGGGAGATGACGTGAAGAGCTTAGTTGCCTTTGCGAAGCAAAAGCTTAAATACATCGACATATGGGTATTTAATCTTGATCCTCAATTTGCTTGAGATGACATGGCGAATGCTCTCTATGTTCTTTATTTCAGTAGTCCAATTCTCTTTCTGATTTGATTGTTAATGTTTTTTTTGTCCTCTTATGTCAGTTTCTTCAAGAATTATTGTTGGTACTTAATCCATAAAATTAGTTGTTTGAACTGCTGCCAAGCAATGATATAGATATTATTAATTCCTCACCCAACTTATGAAAATTACCTACTTTAAGTCACTTTTCTTTTGGTACAGCGAAGACATCCAACTATTGTTATTTGATGTCGCCCAAACTACACCTCCATATTGAGGATAAGCGGTTGTTGTCAAAATACAGTACCTAACAAAGGTTAGGTTCGAATCCGCAGGGAATATGGTCTAGACCTGGAGTAATTACGAGCAACTCAGATGAATTAACCTACTTATCTCCCGAAAAGGGGGGTTTGTAAAATTGAAATAAATAAACCTAAACTAGAGCAATCAATTAAGTGCAAGTGTTGTGAAATCAGTGGCAAAAGTAACTAGGGTATTATGTTCCCCATGAATTCCTAACTTAGTATAGCCAGATAATCATAATCTTTTCCAGTGTGTAGCATGCAAAACTAGTAAGTTATGTTTACCAAACCCTTTGATCCAGGCGAGAGGTAAATTTCGCTACGTGAATTGATCCATCCCTGCAGTGTGACATTACTAACCCTTACCTTTTGTTCCAGTACAACCACCCCTTGATCCAGTTAGGTTGATTAGATGAGAGGGATCACATCGAATCCTGTTAATTATTCCCTTATCCCATTCATTACCATCTTGATCCAGTCGATAAGAATTAGGCGAGTTCTTACGTTGGCCATCATTAAAAAAAATTCTAAACGAAGGGATTAATTAATACATGCATGCACACTTTCCAAAAATTATGGATTATTTGATTTTACCTTGTTAGTTCTTCATGGTTCCCACAACCCTAGTTGTGGATTTAGCTATGCATGAGCATCGCTGATGAGAGAATCATATTATGGAATAAGCATAATTAAACACTTACAATGATGAATTGAAGAACAAGAAATTCAAAATTCTCCACAAGAAATCACAATGTAAAAATCACAAAATATGAGTTTTCAAGTCTCTCTACTCGTTCCTGGGTGTTTCTGTCCTCTCTACTCGTTCCTGGGCGTTTCTATCCTCTCTCTCTTAAGAAAAAATCTAAAAACCTATTTAAAATAAGTAAAATACAAATCCAAAACAAAATAAGAAAACTGGATTCGGCGTCTTCTACGGATGAGGTTACGGGCTGTCTAAGGAACCACGGCCTGTACCTGGGCTTCGTACTCTTCGTCTCTCAAAATCTGCTTTCAACCTACGAGACCTACTTATGACCCGTAAAGGGTTTCATCTGCTAACTTTTCTGAAACTCTTCAAGCCTTAGATCCTCCATGCACGACCTTATTTTCGACCCTTCATCAAACATACGACTCGTAAGTGACCTCGTCTGATATCACTTCACTATTTTGCATCTTTTTTGATCTTCAACCAACAACCATTTCATCAAAAGGCTTTCATTTTGCAGTCTCAAATTTCTGATCCCTAATCCCCCTCTTTCTTTGCCAAGTACATTTTTCCAGTTGACTAAGTTATAACCCTTTCCCTCTTCATTGCCTTTCCATAGGAAGTTCCTTCTAAGCTTGTCTAGTTTTTCACCATCTTTGCCAGGATTGGGAGCAAGGACATCACATATGTTGGCAAAGAATCTAGAACAGAGTTAATGGGTATCAGTCTACCCTCGAGGGATAGGTACCGTGCCTTCCATCTAACAAGTTTCTTTTCTGTTTTCTCCAGAATACCATTCCATATCTCCATTGTTTTGTGTTTGCTACCCAGGGGCATACCCAGATATATGGTAGGAAAATGCTCCACTCTGCATCCCAATATACTTGCTAGTTGCTAGAGGACCTCATTTATAGGGAAGAGACTACTTTTTCCCCAATTTACTTTCAACCCTGAAACTGCTTCAAACAAAACCAAAATCACTCTGATGTAGCTAATCTGTTCTGCTGTAGGCTCGCAAAAAAGGATAGTGTCATCTGCATAGAGCATGTGACACACTTCTTTTTCTTCCCCCACTCTATCTCCAACCTGAAAGCCTCTGATCCATCTGTTTTGTGCTGCAATCTGCATCATACTATCAAAGCTTTCCATTGCAAAAATGAATAAGAAAGGGGAGAGAGGGTCACCCTGTCTCAGCCCTCTTTCTGAGTCCAAAAAACCCACAGGTTCCCCATTTACAAGGACGGAAAACTTGACTGTTGTGATACATACCTCAATCGATTTCATCCATTTGCTGCCAAATCCCATTTGTCTGATGTATTCAGAAGGAAAGACCAATTCACAAGGTCATGGGCTTTCTGAATATCCAATTTGCACATTAGACCAGGGGCTCCTCCTTTCATTCTTGAGTCAATGTATTCACAAGCAACGAGTGCTGCATCCATGATTTGCCTCCCCTTTACAAAAGCCATTTGTTGTTTGTTTATCAATTTAGACACCACCTTTTTTATTCTTTCAACCAACAATCTAGCAATGATTTTGCAGACTCCCCCCACCAGGTTGATTGGCCTAAAATCCTAAAGCTCAGATGCTCCAGGTTTCTTTGGAATTAAAGCAATAAAAATTACATTAAAGCTCTTCTCCAAACTCTGATTAGAATGCAAAAATTGAATAGTATTGACAATGTCTTCCGTCAACAGAGCCCAGAAAGTCTTGAAGAACACCATTGGATAGCCATCAGGGCCTGGGGCTTTCTCCATTGCATACAAGTTTAAAGCTTCCCTTATCTCCTCTTCTTCAAAAGGTCTTTGCAGCCATACATTTTCTTCTTCAGTCATCATTGTAGCCTCCTGCAGTCTCAACTCAGGTCTCCATTGTTCTGCTTCCTTGTATAGTTTTTTATAGAAATTATGAATTGCCTCTTTGATCACAACTTGATCCTTAGTAACAACTCCATCCACTTCCAATTGGTCTATATAGTAGAATCGTTTATGAGAAATTCCAATTCTATGAAATTTTTTTGTGTTCTTGCCACCTTGTTTTAGCCATTGGATTCTAGATCTTTGTTTCCAACTAATTCTTCCTTCTTTTCCACATCTTCAAATTCTATGCCCAGATGTGTCTTTTGCAGCAGTTCATCAACCGTAAGGGACCTTTGTTCCTGAATTGTTTCCCAACTTGAAATTTGATTGAGAATGTCTTCCTTTGTTTCCAGTTTCCCCTATTATTTTTGCCCCACTCCTTCAGCTTCACTTTCAACATTTTTAACTTTTCCGCCAAAATATAACCTGGTTTGCGAGTCACACTAAATGACTCCCACCACTCTTTCACCTTCTCTTTGAAACCCTCCACCTCTAACCACCATGTTTCAAATTTAAAATAAGACTTACTCCACCCTTCATCTCCACAGGACAACACAATAGGATTATGATCTGAAGCAATTTTGGGGAGGCTGCTCTGAATTATCTGAGTAAAATTCTCTCCCCACTCTGCACTGTATAGGAATCTGTCAATTCTGGAAGCGCAAATATAATCCTTTTCCTTTCTCCAGGTGAAAGATCCTTCACATAAAGGAGGATCAACCATCTCCATTTCTTCAATGCAGGATGAGAATTCTGTCATAGCACCCGTCAGTCTGACAATTTGTTCTCTCTGATGGATATCTAGTGACATTGAAGTCACCACACACTACCCAAGGCCCATTGATGTTATGCTTCATCTCTAGCAGTTCTTGCCATAGTGTTCTTCTATTTACTCTGTTGCAGTCTGCATATAATGCACTGATATACCAATTGAAATCATCATTTACTCCTGGAATTTTCCAATTATGCTTTGGTTTCCATCCAGAAACAACTTCCCACTCCAGATTCTCCTATCCCATAGTATTAAGATCCCTCCACTACTTCCCTGAGCCTCCTTCATTAACACCCCCATCCATCTGTTACTCCAAATGCTTTGTAAAGTATTTTCTATTGAGCCCTCTAATTTGTCTCAACAAGAACTAAAACATCCACCCCCCATTGCTTTAATAGTTTTTTCACTATCCCCCTTTTGCTCTCTCCATTTGACCCCCTTACATTCCAAGAAAGAATTTTTACTCTCATTTAGAATTCTCCCACTGGATCTTGGCTCTCCATCCTTGAAATTTATAACAAAGAATAAATTTCTGACTTCTTTTGGGACTATGCTGTTCTCCTTTGTGGCTTTCTGACTTCCCCCCACCCATTTTCCTTATCCTTCCTCTGATCAAGTTTCATCAATAGAGCATGTGTTTCCATCCTGCACCCCTTAAAATCAACTCCAAACAATTGGCTCAAATTCATCATGTTTGCTTGAATCCGTTCAGTTGCATTTGCTTCCATATCTTCCTCTTGTGAACTAATGTCAGTTTGGAGTAGAGCTGGATCTGGCTCTGAGTACATGACTAACAAAGCATCTGAAAAATCCGTCTCCTCTCTCTGTTTTTGACTTTTGATGGCTTCATCAATTGTTAGAATCTCCCCATGATTTTGTTTTTCTAACTGGTCATTTTTTGCTTTCTTTTTCCGTCCTTGCTTGCCTTCTGTTTTTCCCCTCATGCAGAGCTCAACCTCCCTATTCCCATCAAAATTAACGAGATTATTTACCTCCAAGTTCTCCCGAGCTCGGATGGCTTCAGTGAAAGGTTCTGTGAAAGCCACTTTAATCTCTCTTGGGCTTAAGGGAATAGCTTTAGAAAGAGTGACTAAAGGTTGTGTTGTATTTAGATCAATGGGTTTCTCAGAAGTGAGCCCAATAAAGTTTAGCCCATCAGTATTTAAATACTTTTCCATTCTCAAATCTGTACCACATGTAAAGTCACTGGGTCCCGCAAATTCAAAAAACACTCATGCCAGGCATATGCCTACTGCTGCCAGCTATTCCTTTCCCTTTTTTGAATATCTAGATATCCACTATATTTCTCCCTTCTGCAGATCCCTTATTTTTGTGTAAACTCATTGCCCTCTGGTCAGAACTGTGAAAAGATCTGAATCCTAGTTCCATCTCTCCTCTTTGATGCAAAATCTACTCTTCTTTCTTCTTCCGCTAGAGCACCGGCAACTCGCACCAAATCGGAAGCGTGTATATAAAATCTCCATCAGCCACTTCAATTTCCGTTAGGATCTTGCCCCTTGGCCCCTTTGCCCTAATCCGAGCCTATCTTAGATGAGTTTTTAGCTCGGTTTCTTCTTCATTTTCCAGCCAGCCTCCACATACATCCCCTATCTCTTTCATCACCTTAGGGTTCCATAACTGCAAGGGAAGCCCAGTACTCTAATCCAAAACCACTCAAATTTGAAGGATTCTGGCAGCACCTATGATCGGCGATCACCATTTAAGATTTAGGGTTTGGCCTTGTTTCCTCTAATCACCCTTGAGAATATGCTCTGCGTTTCTTCTCTATTGGAATTCGAACAAGAAAAGAGATCCATTCATATCATACACTTGTAAATTGGGGATTCCTTTCCAAGTTTGGCCTGCCCATCTCCTCACATCATTCTGAGTTGGGGCCTCTTCACCACCAGTGAATCTTCCCACCAAGCACCTGCGTAACAGAGCATTTTCCTTCTGTGTGCTTTCCTTCATCAAGAGCTCGTCTTCGGTCCGCTGATTCCATGTACTTTTTGTAATAGCCTCTTTGTAATTTCCGGTTCCAGTAAAAGTTTTATTTAGACGGACTCTTGATGTGATGGCTACACCTTTTGTACTTGATTTTTCATTAATAAACAACTCTATTTTGTCAGCAAGTCTGCCCCACACTTCATTGAAATTGTTTTCTGAAATTATAATAACTCTCCTGCTATGACCTTTGACTAAATGACAGAAATAAATCTACCATATTTATTGAACTTCTGTGTACAATAAATCTAGGTAGAAATATTACATCTCCACGATTTAAAGCTCTTCCTCATGTTGACAGAAGCTTCACTAAATCTCTTACATAGCCATATAGGTGCATCCCAAAATCATCCTTCTCATTGAGAGTCTAGCGCTCTCCACCTAGTCGAACCATTCTCCTGATGCAGCATAGGACCTTGTGAGGTCATAAGATTCCTTCCCATTCGAAAGAAAAATTTGTTTTCCTTCTTGGAGAAAGAAAAAGATGGAGGAGAAGAGGGATAGAAAATAAAAAAACTGCAAACTCCGATGGTGAAAGACCACTGGAGAGGAATTCAAAAACCCTGAGGGGGCTTCTAAAATTTCTTTTTGGAAATTGTGCTTGAGAGCATGACAGCTGCCAAAGTCCCTATATATTCTTTCTTTCAAAAGTTCTTACCATTTGAAGGCTTTACAGGTTCAATTTTTGAGTTTTTATCATTTAAGTCACTTAGGTCCCTATCATCTATTGATCACACCTATTTATATCTTAATATCAGGCTCCTCATTTGCCTAATGTCTTATTTCCTCAATGCCACAAAAACTCGAATCTTCACCTACATGATACTCCCTCCCAAAGATGAGTGGTAAAATAGAGTTGGGACTTGAAGAAAGATAGATCCATTGTGATAATTGTCTTCTTAGCATGTGGATCATAACACTTATACCCCTTTTGACTTGGGGCATATCCTACAAAAACACCCTTCTTAAGCCGCAGTTCAATTTTTCTATGATTATGAACATAAACAAATGTTGTACAACCAAAAACTTTCAGAGGCAGATATGGACCTAGTAGTTAAACAAATGTCTACTTTGTGTTGTTCGAAGCTGTTCTCGTATCACAACAAAGTTCTCTAAGGCTTGCTGAACCAAATCTCGACCTAGTAGTTGCGCTTGACCAGGTTCAAACCATCAATTGGTGATTGACACTTGCGACCATTTAAGAGCCTCATATGGTGCCATCTGCATACTCAATTGGTAGCTATTATTATAAGCAACCTCTGCCAATGGCAACTGATCGTTCCAATGTCCACCGAAATCAATCGCGCAAGCTCTAAGCATGTCCTCCAAGATCTAAATAACCAACTCAGACTGTCCGTCAGTTTCGGGATGAAAAGTTGTACTCAACTCAACCTGTGATCCCAACGACTTCTGAAAAGACTTCCAAAACTCAGTTGTGAACTATGCACCTCGATCTGATATTATTGAAATAGGTACTCCATGGAGCCGAATTATCTCTCAAAGGTAAATGTTTGCTAACTGCTTTGCAGAATAAGTAACCCGAACTGGTATGAAATGGGCATATTTTGTGTCTGTCCACAATCACCCAAACTGAATTGTGCTGCTTGAAAGTATTCGGCAACCCAATGACAAAGTCCATTGTAATCCTTTCCCACTTCCGCTCTGGGATAATCAAGTTTTGCATTACTCCACCAGGTTTCCGATGTTCATATTTGACCTGTTGACAATTCAAGCAACTAGTCACATGCTTCAATATATCAGCCTTCATACCTTTCCACCAGTACAAATCATGTCGGTCTTGATACATCTTTGAAACACCTGGATGGACGGAGTATCGCGAGCTATGAGCCTCTTCAAGTATTAGCCACTTTACCTCACCCACTATGGGAATACACAATCTACCATGTCGATGGAAAATGCCCTTGCCATCAATTGAGAATGACTTAATGTCTCCACTTTGCACTTGATCTCGTGATCTAGCAAGTTGGGGATCATCATATTGGCAAGCCTTGGCTTCTCCAACTAAGGATGATTGCACCACCATATCTGCAAAAAACCTTCTAGGCAATGTATGATCAATTCGAACTCCCTGATTGGCTAAAGACTGAATATCCCTAGCCATAGGTCGCTTTTCAACAGCAATCCAGGCCAAGCTGCCTATTAACTTTCTACTCAAGTATCTGCCACCACATTCGTCTTTTTGGGATGATACTAAATAGTAAGGTCATAGTTTTTAAGTAGCTCCAACCACTGTCATTGCCTCAAAATTCAGATCTCTTTGCTTGAATATGTATTGCAAACTCTTGTGATCAGTATAGATTTCACAAGGCTCACCATAAAGATAGTGACGCCTAATTTTGAGTGCAAATATAATTGCGGCCAATTCTAAGTCACGTGCCAGATAATTCTTCTCATGAATCTTTAGCTATCGAGACACATATGCCACCACTTTACCATTTTGCATTAAGACACAACCCAATCCGACTCTTGATGCATCACAATAAATGGTGTAACCACCCTCTTGCCGTGGGTAAGGTCAAAATAGGAGTTGTAGTCAATGCAGTCTTTAATTTCTGGAAACTCTCTTCAGATCCATCCGACCACTGAAAAATCACACTTTTTTGAGTTAAACGTGTCAATGGAGCTGTTATCTTCGAGAAACCCTCCACAAGCCATTTGTAATATCCAACTAGCCTTAAGAAACTGCGTATCTCTATAGGAGTATTAGGTCAAGGCCAATCTCGAACTGTTTCTACCTTTCTTGGATCAACTTGAATCCCATCTCGTGACACCACGTGTCATAAAAAGGAAATTGTTCCCAACCAAAACTCGCATTTTAAGAACTTAGCATAAAGCTTTACAACTCTCAAATGATGTTCATGCTCGGCCTCATCTCAAGAGTAGACCAAAATATCATCAATGAATACAATCACAAAATGATTTAAGTTTGACTTGAATACCCTTTTAATGAGGTCCATAAATGCTGCAGGTGCATTAGTCAATCCAAAGACAACCGAAAATTCAAAGTGCCCATACCTGGTCCGAAGGGCTATCTTTGAGATATCTTCGGTCTTTATTCTCAACTGATGATTACCTGATCTCAAATCAATTTTGGAAAAGTGAGTAGCGTCGTACAACTGATCGAATAGATCATCAATATGAGGCAACGGGTATTTATTCTTGATTGTTGCCTTATTCAGTTGCCTGTAGTCGATACACATTTTCATCGTGCCATCTTTCTTTTTCACAAAGAACACTGGAGCACCCCCAGACGATATGATAGGCCTGATGAACCCCTTATCAAGTAGCTCTTTGAGTTGGATCTTCAATTCCCTCTACTCAGTTGGAGCCATACGATATGGAGGAATAGAGATAGGTTGAGTGCCTGACACTAAATCAATGCTGAACTCAATTTCTCTCATCGGAGGTAGCTCACATAAGTCTTCCAGAAACATATCAGCGAATTCTCACACAACTGGAATACTATCGATAGTAACATCCTCCCCTCGAGTATCATGGACAGTAGCAATAAAACCAAATCACCCATGATTAATCATTCGGTGCACCTTTACATAAGATATCATCTTTCCCTGTGTGTCAGAGGAGTCATGTCTTTCCACATTAAAGATGGTTTTCTAGGGAAATTAAAATGTACAAGTTTAGCATAACAATCAACCAAAGCATAATATGATGCTAACCAATCCATGTCCATAATCACATCAAAAGCAGACATCGACAATTCTAATAGAGCAACTATTGTGTCCTTTGCCCTGCATAGATATACACAGTCTCTATACACTTTATCTACTGATATAGTCTCCCTCACTGGAGTCATAACCATATATGGCACAATAAGAGTCTCAACTCGTCTTTCTCAGGATATAGCAAAAGACGGAGATACATACAAATACGTAGAACCAAGAACAATAAGAACATATGCCTCATGAGAGTTGACGGTGATAATACTTGTGACTACTGCATTAGATCCCTCGACATCTTGTCTGACCATAGCAAATAATCTCGGTGGTCCATCGGTTCCCAGAGCAACCTGTTCACCCTGTCGACCATGTCCATGAGCACCTTGTGTAGCGGCTTTAGCTTGCTGAATTTGAGCCTGAGCATCCACCACATTCCTCTGCACCTGTGTAGTAGCATGACTAGTACCAAAATCTTCCTTAGGACAAAATCTACCAATATGACCTCTTTCACCACAAGTAAAACAGGGACCACCAATACCAAAGCAGCGACCACTGTGATTCCTACCACAATTAGAACACCTTGGATGTTGTCCAGATTAGGAGGACTCATTACCCTTCTTCTGCATCTGTTGTTGACCTTGTCTAGGTGGATAATCACTCTTAGAAGACTACACCACCGACTCTGACTGAGTAGGACTAGGCTGCCCACGATGAAAACCACTCTTACCTCCCGATGGAGCACCACTAAACCCACCTGTATTACATGCCCATTTGCTTTCTCGCTCGGTTTTCTCCATTTTCCAATAGGACTCTCAACGAAGAACAATGTTAACCACATCTGAATATGTACTATTTCGTATCACAGGGTGCTCTAGTCCATCCACAAATCGTCTCACTTTCTCCCTAGGATTTGCAACCAAAAATGGGACTTACCTGGACAATTCAGTGAACTTGGCCTCATACTCTGTAACTGTCATATTGCCCTGATGCAAATCATGGAACTGACGTCTCATATCACCTTGTTTGTTTAATGGAATAAACCTATCCTTAAACATTGTTGAAAACTCTGACCAGGTGATACGTGGTGACCTTGCTTGTCTACCTCTCCAAATAGAAATCCACCATGCCTCTGGAGATCCTGAGAACATAAAAGTGGTAAATTCCACACCACGAGTCTCCTTTAACCCTAATATAGTATCGTTTCACAACGATCAATGAACTTCCGAGGTTTAATAGAAGTTGGTGTCGCATCAAACTCTGGTGGCTTAAGGTCCAGGAAATTCTTAAGATCTTTAGGTTGCCTAGAAGTTGCAATTGGATGATCAACTTGTTGAGGGGCCAAATACGGTGTCTAAGTCGTAGCATTATTCAATTGAACCTATTCTTGCATTTGTGTAGTAGTTTGAGGAGCTGGGATTCCGCCCTGATTAGGCACCAATGCCTCTAACACATTCAACAATCTCATCATAACATCTGTAGGTAAAGCAATAGTAGGTGCAACGACCGACACTGTTTGTGGAGCATCCCGAACAATCTGTTCCTGCCCTTGCTCTGGAAACAGCTCGAGGTTGTCCCTCATTCACAAGTCCTGATGGAGGAGCAATAGGTGCCCTAGTCTGAGCCCTAGTAGGATGAGACCTACCCTGACTGTCATCGGAGGTAGTACCATGTCCCCCACCACGTCCAACAGGTGCATTAGATCGAACATCACAGAAAGAGCCACGCTTCTTAGCCATCTGCAAAACATATTCAAATGTTAAACTTGATTCAACTCAACACACGAATAAGGAATGAAAAAGAGAATACATCTTAAATGTTTAGTAGCCTCAAGGTCATAAGTATGGGCGCCTACATACCCATGAACAAGAATCTACCAAACACTGCTCCATGACCCGAGACTTAAAGCTTATGCTCTGATACTAACTTTGTCACATCCCAAAATATCCCCTAGATGTGATTGACATACGCTAACATCATCTATCGAGAGAATCAACCATTCATACACGTATCCAAATTATATAAGCACTGAGATACAATATGTGCAACTCCAAAACTCATCAATACTCATAATAATAGAGTAACTATCAAACCAAAATCGCATATCAATTTATGAAAGGAAAAGGTCACTTAACAAAATATCTCTAGCTCAAATCCCATAACAAGCTCTGGAGCATCTAACAGAGTTATATGAGTTCAACTGTTGAGCATGCAAACCCCAAGGAAAAAAAAAGCTATAATTGACAGAGCTGAAATAGTAGCCTTCACGAACAATGCGAAGGCTCACCTCAGCAACAAATCCACGGGCATGAACTCTTCAACCACTAGTCTCACCTTGTGCAACAGTATCTGCATAGACATGCAAGTAAGGAGTGAGTTGTATATAAATATAACCCAGTAAGATCCTCGATTCGCTACCTTAATACCCCTAGAACAAAAGTTATAAAATACATCTGCGCTACAAATATATATAAATAATATGCACAAGAACATACTTCATAAAAAAGTTCGATAAGTTTAAACAAATGTTTAAAAGGGTCACTACATGTCTCAATTCAATCTACACTCAAAACTTGTCATAAACGGCAGTGAAAGAGATCAATCCATCACCCCGATATGTCCATGGCAGCATGTATAATGTTCTAAAAGTATACTGGCAGCGTGTACAAAGCCCCTAACATATTACGATAGCATAGATATGCCCTTAACATATTACGGCAGCTATGTATGCCCCTAATAACCATATCACAATAATGAAGAAAGATATCCAACATCACACCACGTATAACTTATAAAATATTCGATATTCTTCACAAAATAGCACGCGTAGGGCTGATTGAAGGACACTAGTTCTGCTAAGCACACGCTTGTCCCAACACATGCACCAGGCAGAGAAAATATATTTTTCAAAGCATGTTTGAAATGCAAGCACTGAAACTTAAAGTCTCACTTACGTTAAATTCTCAATCCAAGCCCCTGTTACGGTAAATTAAAATTATGCCTCCATTCAGTTCAACTCACCTCAAACTACACCAAAATAGGTTTAAAGTAGTCAAAACCCCTTCAATGGGCATCCAACTTTCAGGGACAGAAATTAAAGTCTATAGCTCAGTTCAATTACTCAAATTTATATACCGATACAACGAAAAATGCAGCAGCACCTTCAACAACTTGAAAAGAAATCCCTGTAACAGTAGCCTAAACTACCAGATTTTCACCTTTGATGTATGCCGGTTTTGTCACAATTAAATTCATTACCCTTCATTATCAAATCTTTAAAAAGAAGACCATCAAGATTTCACTAACCAATCAACATTGAAAAGGTAGAGATAAAAGAAAATCACCTACTGCAAAATTTTGTGAAATACAGGTATATACCATTGCTAGAAAAAGCAATAGAACTTGCTGCCAATTACCTGATGTTTATCGCTCAGAACACTGGTACAAAGATCAAGTTAATTCTGTCTATGAACTTCTCCCAAATAGCCTTGATAGGCTGCGTGCTTTCTTCTAAAAGAAGGGAATGAGAATCTGCCCTAGTATTTTGTTCTTTTAAAGTGCAACACAGCAGGAAAAAAAAGGTTTGCCCGCTTCTGTTTTTCAATAAAAATTATTAGTGGTTAAAATTACCAATTAACCATTCATTAAAAATAAGGGTTATTAAAATATGATTTACATCTGGATAAATTAACGCATGAATTATCAGGTAAAAATGAGATGGGAAATCTTTGGGCGTGTATTTTAAAGTTGTGATAAGTGTTGTTTTATCAGTCCACCCCAAGGTGGTAATTCTTGTATTTTAGTTTCAGTTATTGAGAAACTTTTATGTTGAAATGTTGATATTCTATTTTTTGTTGGTTTCTCACAAATTCTCGAGAATGAAGCAGATCAATAATGCTGGATCAAATGCGTATAGCTTCAAACCCCTGGCAGAAGCTTCTGATGAAGATTTAATGTGAGCTCTTTTGCATTTGACATGTGTCCTGTCTTTGTTTATTGATGTTTTTCATGAACTCAGTTTGTGTGCAGTCAAGTTGTTGCTACAAATACTCTTGGTTTGATGATATGTTGTCGTGAGGTAAAAACATTTCTAGGTTATGGATTTCCTCTTTGTTGGTTAGCCTCTGTTTGCTAACATTTGTTATTTTAGGCTATAAACTTGATGCAAAATCAGCCGCGAGGAGGTCATATTTTTAATATTGATGGGGCTGGCTCAGATGGAAGACCAACCCCCAGGTATCTTTATTCCTTCCCCAGTGGCACTCAACTTATGCATAATGTATTAGAAGAGGTGGGGCCATGTTCAAGAACATTTTCATAAGGGAGATTTAAGAAGTGAATAACTTATCAAGAAATGTATCTGATTTTGCTCTATTACCCTGGAATGTCACATGGATATTTCAGGTGATGTGCAAATTCTTCCCATTGACAGTGGTTCATCAACTAAGAATTTCCTTTCCTATTGAAATTGGAACTGCAGGAGTTCTTTCTTAACTTTACCGACCTCTTGGTGGAAACATCAAGTTTTTCAGTTAATAACTGGACCTTAAACTCATTAAGTTCAACCATGGTGCAGGTAATAAATCAATTGATAAGAAAGTTATTAAAAATCTGTAGAACCATTATATGTGGTTGGTCCTTTAATAACTAGACCTTAAACTCATTAAGTATAACCATGGTGTGGTTTACAAATCAGTTGATAATAAATTTATGGAAAAGCTTCGTCTAAGAATAATCTCTAAGAACCATTAGATGTGTTTCTTCGTTACATGAATGTGTTATGTATGGCTGTTAAGGGGGACGGGACAGGTTTAGGGGTATAGGATGGGGACAAAACTTGGGGGATGGACCGGGCTGGGTCTACAGGGGTGTGTCCCGTTCCACTAACTAACGGGACTGGTCGGGAAAGTTTGGGGGCTTTTAATTTTTTTAAAAATTCATTTACATGCAAGTCCAAAAGATATAAAAAATTTATAAGAAATTATATCTTATTATTAATTTAGAAAAGTAGATACAAATTCGAAATTGAACTTCAGACTTAATAAATTAAAAAGTAGCTATGTAAGAAATTATAATTTATATTAAGAGGATGTTTTGATATGCTTATTTTTAGGTGCTTTTGGCTTTTAAACAATTTTTAATTTTTGCTTTACTTTAGGCTTATAAAGTACAAAAAAGGTTAAAAGCCGAAAGTAGCCAACTACTTATTTTTGACTTTTGGCTTTTGGCTTTTAAGTCACTTAAAAAAAGCTTATCCAAACACCTCCTAAATATAAAATTTAAAAATTATGAAGACTTTTAATTATTTTTGAAGTAATAAAAAGAATAATAATCTCAAGTATGCACTATGAAGTAACAAAGTAAGATAATTCTCAATCAATTTCAAGGCTAAAGCCCTTTAAGTTTATCTATAGAAATTTTGAATTTCACACACAAATGCATGATCTACACAACCACCTTTTAGGAAGGATTTTGTTTGAAATAGGCCTCTATGTAGTTAATTGTAATTATCACAGTAATATCTATATTCTCCTATATAGCGTTATTGTGAGTCTCTTATAATTTGCTTCAGAATTTTATTAGGAATTGGCCAATTATACATGACAGTCCATTTCCATGTTGTCATTGGCTCATCGCTATTAGTGTTGAGTATCCCATTGTATTCTTCTTTTTCATCTTCTTCTCGGGTTCTTCTTTCTTCGTTGATCCAATCTCTGAATAAGAAAGGCAATCCCTAAGCTGTCCTTTTCTAATGCTTGTTTGTGGTCTCCGATTTGTATCTTCTGCACTAAATGCACTCTCTCAAATTATTGATGATGATTGGATAGCTAGTACATATTGAGCCATTCGTGAATGTAATGGAAATGCCTTGCCATGTGTAGTGACCTCGAAGGTCATTTTTGACCAAATTATCATTTTACCCTTCCTGAAAGTTGCCTTGAGTCACTTTTGAATGAGTTCAAAAGTTGGATTTTGAAAATTTTGTAAAAAGTTGAAGTTTTGTAAAAGAAAGAGTTTTCAAAGGCTTAAAGATGAAAATTTTGAGTTTTGAGGGCATTTTGAGTTTCGTGCGTTGGAATCCGATTCCGTCAATTTCATCAGTTCCGGAATGCCAAATCTAGTTTAGGAGAACTTGCAGAATTGAATTTGGAGTTAAAACGAAAATTTTGGACCCAAAATTGTATTTCTAGTTCATTTTGGATCATAGGTTTGAATTTGGTCAACATTAGAAGTTCGGGAGCTCGTTGTAATTTTAAGAGCTTCCGTGAATATTTTTAGTTTTTGAGTCCGAAATTAGTTTAAACGATCATTCTCGGGTTTTGGGCCACCAAGGTCCCAGACTCAAATTCTGACGGTTCCATCGAGTTCGGACTATCATTTCTGGTAGGGTTTCATGTTTGGTTTGTGTTCACGGGGTTCCAAACGAAACCCGAGGGTCTAATTCTTAATTTTGAAAGCTGTGGTTTTGCTGGTTTTGTTTCAGCTCTGGTGCAGTTGGGATAACACTCCGCGTATGCGCCTCTACAACTGCGTTTGCGGAGGTCAAAGTGTTTAGACTTCTGCGTTCGTGAAAGGAGGGTCCGTGTTCGCGAAGGCTATGTTCCTTGCATTCAGCGTTCGCGGAGGCTTGCTAACATGTAAAACTCCGTGTTCACGGAACCCTTTCCGCGTTCGCGGTGAACAAAAAATGACTGAAAAATGACCTTTTAAAAGACGTATTTTATTCCTATTCCACCATTTTCAACATTCCAAGCTTCGTTTTCAGGAGGGATTTCAAGGTTTTTCAAGGTAAATTCATTGGGTAACTATTTTCTAACCTATTTCATTGATTTCCATTGATTAATTCGTGATTTTAACTAATAAATTCGGGATTTTAATGGTGTAAATTGGGGATTTCCCAGACTTTGATTTTCAAACTTTAATTGATGAATTCTCCCCCATCTTAACTCCGTTTTCGAAACCGTTTTCACTGTTGAACTCCTTATTACTTGGGAACGTCTTCATGTATTAATTTTCAGATTCTAGCTACTTTTTACAGCATAGGATTTTTGACCATTTTGTCCTTTTTCTCCGAATTGATTGATTTTAGGGTCATTAGATTTGTTATGTGATTGTTATGCTATATTTGAATAGATTTTGGTGATTCGGAGTACCGTAGAAAGGGAAAAGCTTTGGATTTGATTTGATTCTGGACTTTATCTAAGGCAAGTGGACTTTTAACCTTTTGTTAAGTATTGTTAAACCTTGTATGCTCCTATATGTATGTAATTGAATAATTGAAGGAATAAATTGGGGTTAGATTGTATTATTGTAGGCTTTAATGGTTAAGTTTCTGTGTCGAGCATTGTAGGTGTTGTGAATTATTATTCTTGTGCTTCATTAAGGTAATTATTCACTAATTGTAGTTGATCTTATGGTTTTGATAGAGGTTGGTAGTATCTTATGAATACTTGTGCAATTGAGGATTACTTGGTTTCCATTGTTGAAATATTTGATGCATATGGACATCTTGCATATTCTATTTCCATGAGCATGAGTGGCATGCACATCTAACATGAAAAATTCCGTCAATTATTGGATAAGTTCTGGCTTTTACGTAACTAACAACCTTAGTATTGGTAGACACATTGTCTAATGTAATACTTAGAACTTTGTCACATCACATAATTTAAAAATTTCTAGAACATTTGAAGATATATAAGCACCAATGTGTTTTTCATCAACATATTTATAACAAATAATACGTTTTTGCAAATATCAGTCATGATCAACTCAATGAGCTGTAACTATTAAATAATCATTGTCATTAGGATTATGATCTATGTCAAAAGCGATAGACACTTCACAATATAAGTAATAAAATAGACAACATATATATTGACAATATTTACATTGAAATCTAAAAACATCTAATCTAACTTTGCTTCTTGGAATACCTTGAAAGATAGGATTATATGTTTGTTGTATATAATGCACAAAATCGGGGTTAGAAAGAAAACTAAAAGCTAAGCCACAGACAACGACCATGTTTGCTAATTCTTCGCAGTTTCTATCTTTGCTATATGGACGTAGCATAGTCTCGGGGTTAGAAGGGTTTAACGTGTGTTGGACCATATTAGAACCCCCAGCATATCCAGTAGGAGCACAAGATCCGCTAGGATCCAAGTCAAGGCTGACTTCTATTCGAGCTTGAAGCTATTCAACTTTACAGCATTTCCCTAGTGTCTGGATTAACTCCCCTTCCCACCTGATGCTCTGCGGTATCCATATGCTATGTAGTGGAGGGGAGGCCTTCTTTTAGGCTAGCCAAGAAGTTGAAATTACTTGGAGTAGATATAAGGGTGTGGAATGAAGAGCCATTTGGGAGAAGGGGTAGAGGTGAAGATGAGAGAGATTATGAACGAAGTTGGGGAGTTGGAGAGGATAGAAGTGGGGAGGGAGTTAGAAGAGAGAGAGAAAGAGAGGAAAGAAAGCTAAAAACCATTAGTTAGTTGACTTAGCTGTCACGCCTTCAACTCTACCAAGACGGACAGGCACTCGGTACCCTCTAGGCCCGAGAGAACCAACATACAACCTGTACTTATCATGC
>JBCEWC010003853.1:0-28949 GCA_038996855.1 Solanum aculeatissimum | reverse complement strand
ATTGTACTATGAATAGTATTTTGAATATGTCAAACCAAACAAACAATAAAAATTACTCTCAGCATAACTAATCTCAACATAACTTATCCCAGCATAACTAATCCCATCATAACTTTAATCCAAACCAAACGACCCCTAATAGTTTTATAACAATTTAGCGTATCTTGAAATCGATAATCAATAAATCAAACCTATAATTTCAAAATCGTATCGAATCGACTGATATGCTAGCAAGTACAACTCAAATCAGCATAATGTGAATTCCCACAAGACCATACCAGGACTGGCTTCATTTCCTAGTAGCTTTTGCAAGGAATAGACGCCTTTTATTAAGCGTCCATAGAGGTAATTGATCCAGTAACATATGGTATGTTCACTTAACCGAAAAAATGCTGCAGAAAACTACTTCTCAATGCCAGGGACACTACCACAAAGAAAATCAACGAGTTTTTCTATCAGCATTTCCAGTCCCTGTAAGTCGAGGAACAACAACAGGTGCACCACGAACCTTTTCAAGGGCAAAGCTTACCCTCAATGGGCGACCTAGAAAAGCCTGAAAGAAAAATAATGTCAATTGGAAGTTCCATGCAATTATGACAAGGCTGAAATACCGCAGTTTATAGTTGTCAGCTCACCTTTCCATCCATGGCATCTTTTGCACAGCTGGCTTCTTCGTCTTTTGCGAAGTAAACAAACCCAAAGCCCCTTGATCGACCGGTTTCTTTATCATACATTATCCTTACTAGACATGAAAAAACAGATATTCAGGCAATTTAAGGTACGCTCAGCAATAGTGAGAACGTACATATATGCCAATACAAGAAGAAACAAGAAAACTAAAATTTTGATAAGCAGTAATGCCATGCAAGTCAACGTTACGGTCTAATTTTTAGAGACTTGAGTGGCTGCTATTCTAAACAATGTGGTACTGAACTATTAAGAATTCTGACAAGTGAAGCAGAATCAAGGGACGACCGCACACCGACTATCAAAACTTTCTTAAGATTGCACAATGCACATTATGATTGATGAGCTTGTCAATGGGCTCTGCAGCGTTAGTTCCTACTCAACACAAAGTGAGTCCTTTCCAATTGAATAATCTCTTAAAACTCTGTTTCAGAGGCAACATGGAAAGGCAATCCAAGAAAAGAAACTTTGCAGACGACAAAGAAAATATCTTGTCCATGCCTGCACTGCCTCATGTGTCTGAATGATGCAGAAACCATTAACCATTTTATGTTACTTTTCAGTTTGCCATCCTCTAAAGATTTTAATTTTAGTGCCCATATCAGATTTATGTGTTGCCTGTAGAAGATTTTCTTGCCCTGAACCCGTTCAGGTATAGTCTGTCATATTCACTGCTAATTCTCATCTTCTAAAGCTATATAATGACTTCATAACAATTTTTTAAGCTTCATTGATTTATACCATGAACTTAATCTTTCATGTCCACAGCTTTCTACACTAGTGGTACCTCCTTCATGCCGTCAATAATAGACATTTGCTTTTTGTCTATTAAAATATGAACTTAAAGGTTTGAAGTATATTGAGAACCATGAGTTACTCAGATTACTAGGTGATTTTTTCTCAAACTATCCAAGCCTTGGTGGATAATGGGAATTAGTCGAGGTGAATGCAAATTGACCTGAATATCGCGAGTCTGAAAAAAATATAGCTCTCTAACTTGCACATAATCTGACTCGGACCTGAATGCTAACATCTTTTACATACACGAGTTGATTCTCGATCTCCATCAACTTATCCCCATGTAAAATATCTCAGAGTTTCACAATGTTTTTTGCCTTCCGTAAAGAACAATCCCCATTGAGGCATTTTATCAAATAGATGAAGTGCAATCATATACCACAAAGACCTATTGTAATGTAAATCATTAGCAAATTGTATTACCTTCTGTTACTTGCCCAAAAGAGGAGAAGGCATCATTGAGTGACTTTTCATCCACAGACCATGACAAACCTGCAATAGGATGAAGTGATAATACACCCAATAAATGACAAAGATGAGCTGTTATTAAGTAAAGGGGATTAATAATACCAGCAACGAAGAGCTTGTTATTGGGATGTGCAGAAGAAGGTGGAGGAGAACAATATAATCGTCCATTCACAATATTACTTCGGAGTCTTGCAACTCTTCTAGACAACTCAATCAAACTTCCCTTCATTTTTTTTTGTTTTTCTAAAATTACTTTTACTTTTTTTTTTTTTTTAAAGAGGGGGGATGTTAATGACTTTTTAAAGATAGATAAACTAAAACTAATTGATCACCATATTGAATTGATTATTTGGTTTTTTATAAATAAAATTGTAGAGAGTACCACAAGTAATAATTACACATGAATGGCAACTCTTAAAAATATTATGCTACTCATGTTGAATTAGTTATCTCATCTTGTTCAATACATCATTAAATATTCCAACGATATTTGACTAGCAAGAACATTGCAAGTCATTGATTTTAGATCACACTTTCAAAACAAATGGAGAGCACAAGTTGTAAGCCAGAAAAATTATAGGGGAGACGTTTTGTCATAGGCTCTTAGCTTTTATAGCGATACAAGCAATATAAGTATATAATTTTTTGTTTCATAAGAAGTGGTGTATTTAGTTTGGACGCATCTCCTAAAAAAACTATTCACTCTTGGAAAATAAGAAATGTTTTTACTAACTTACCCTTGATCAAATATCTTGACAAAGAAATTGCTCTTTAATGGTTGTGTAAAATTTCATGTATTTAAATAAGGATAAAATTGAAAGAAAAAATTCAATGTCTTCTTAGAAACAACACTTATTTTGAAATAAAATGAGCAGGTAAAAACAATTTATTTTGAAACGGAGCTGAGTAGTTGTTGAACAAAGGCATGACAAGCGTGCAGTTGGGCTGCCTGTTTGTCAGGCTACACAAAAATCTAATGCATTGATAATTAAAAGGGATTTAACCTTGTTAGTAGAGAACATCTATTTTAGCTTCAGAAATGTGCTAGCTGCTAGTATAGAGACCATAAATCTACAACAGGACTGAACAATTTTCTCAAACGATAATGTTGAACAAGGTGAGCACAAATAAGAACAATTTCCAAGAAATAACCAGCATGTTGTGAGAGTAAGCAACTTTTTGCCATTCGCTGAGTCCATATGCTATATAGGTTGAACATGTTTTGATAAAAATGTCCAAGAAACAGAAGGTCGAGTTCATATTCGGGGTTCAATTAAGCTTTGGCTCCCAACTCTAGCAATAAAGTGTGATTGATTTCATTTGATGTTGGGCCAACAAATTGAAGTGGACCTGCAGAAATACATAAACAAGCAAAAAGAAGTACTCAATGAACACAAATCAGGGAACACCTATGCAGAACTTACAAATCATTCTAAAGAAAAATTGAGTAAACAGGGGAGTCATTGCTGGGATCAATGTTCTTTGGTTACAACAACATCATACCCCTACCTCGTAGAGATAGAGATATTGTTTCCGATTGAGTGTTCTTTGGTTGTAGAAGAAACAAAGTATGTTAACAGGATAATCAGATATATGATTTGCTAATGTCATTAAGTTTTTTCACTTAATGTACTCGATGACAATTCATTGCAGAGAATGTTACTTGTAAGGTACTGAATACTGATGTATCAGAGAGGAGGGTATATTGGCAACCATACCCAATAAAGATTGTGCCAGATAAAAAAAGACACCACACAGCCACAAAATTTCAAATTACCAAGGACATCAATAGCCTAATTAGCTCTGTATGTGGAAACAATATCTCAACATTGTGGCTAAGACATGTTTTTAAAGGTTAAAATTCAAGTATGAATAAGAACTAAACACGTTTCTAGAAACAATAATAATGACCTACCAGGGCTGAAGTATCGATTCTTTAGAGCCCACTCTTCTCGCAAGGAAGCAAATTTTTTGAAAGGAGCACCTGGGAGTTGAAAAAATGTGAGGCTTTAACTAGCCAAAACTTGCACCAGAAAGGATTCTGCTAAAATATACTCTACTGTAACCATAGCTTGTAATTGTATGATCCATAGCACAATGGAACTTTTACCTTCTAGTTCCACCATTGCCTTCTTAATCACAGGCTTGAACTTACCTGCAAAAGTTGATCACTTCATCATAAATATAGCGGAATCTCACCCAAAATATGACAGGCCTGGAAGGCAAGGGGGACCTAGTGTCTATGCAAGACCACTACTTTCTGCTCTGAACAATATATGTGAAAATCCCTGATCATTGGTACTTATTAAGAGCTTCAAACCCCTTCAGATGACCAGTGGATATACTGGCAGCTACTCAATCTAGTTCTGAAAAATCGAATTACTGACTCTACATCTTAGATCTACTCGTATTTTGAGGCTCACAAGTCACAAAATCATCGAGCTAAATACTACTAATTTAATATATGTGACCCTAACACTCTAAGGTCTTGTCTATATAAATTGGTTATAGATCATTATATAAGTGAAGGGTGTCAAACCTATAAAGGCTCAAACACGGAATCTCATCCATACAAGAAGTTGAATTAAGTGTAAATCTTTCATATGATGTAAAGCTGGGTACTTTTCCGTTATAGTTTCTTGTGCAAACATTTGGCTGTTCCGTGTCAATTCAATTTTGCTTTTTGCTTTGTTTTGGGAAATATTTTCCATATATTGGAAGACTAAGAAAGGTAGTTGTCCTTAGGTGAGAATTGCCCGAAACATATGCTTTAAATGACTAAGCAGTTCAAGACTTTTTCTTATCAATAGGGAGAATACACCATAATACCATATTCAATGAACAAGAGAGGAAAGAGGTTGATACCATGTCTCCTTTCCACATCCATCAAAGATGTTAGCGCTGTTCCACCGACTGTCCAGTCTTCAACTGGAGCTCTCAAATTTCCCACCTAAATATGAACAAGTGTGTCAGTATAAATTGCAATTAATCAAAGCACCAGATGTATAACATAAATAAATATAGTTACATAAAATGAAGGGAGAAAGAAGGGAAGATATAAGGAGGCATGGAAACACCGACAGAGGAAATCAAGCCTGTTTTTCCGGAATGAAGAAGTGCTCCAGCCCCATAACCCAATGCATAGCAATAATTGGAGTCAAAATTTGAAGGCAAGCCACATCTACCCTCGTAACTACAAAGAAAACAGAGTCAAGTAAGAATTATTGTCAGGAGAAACTTAGGAAAGTGGTACTAAGTACTCTATCAATTATAAGTTATTAACGCAGAACAGCACGAGTCAAATGTAAGTGGTATTTATTACCCGAAAAAATGAGACTGCCCATTAAAATGTTTGGTATATAAACCTTCCTTCTTCTTGCTTTCCAGTTCAGCTTCCACCATTTGAATAAGCATTTTCTCAGTTTCTATTTTGGCAACCTGTAGGAATTGCAAAAGAAAATGTACTAAAAGAAAAAGAACATCATATGACTTGACTAAATGAGCAATTGTCCTATTTGCCTGACTGACTTCGAACAGAAGACGAGTACCTGGACATTTCCATGTGGATCTCTTTCAAGAAGTAACTGCTCCTGAATTGCTTGTGGTAGGAGTTCAAAGAGCTCAAGAGACTGGCTTTGGAGTTTCTTTTTCCAACTGCCAGCTTCATCAACAACATCATGAGCCAGGATTTCATTGAGCTCTGCAATCAACTGTTGCACCTGCAAACAAGAGAGATAACCATAACAACAACTAATTGATTTTTTCTGTTCATGATAATAAATGAATCAACCGAAGCAGATGCAGAAGACAGAACAAACTGAAAGGAGGAACTGAGTGAAATGGAGGTAACTAGGATCAAAAGTTACACAGCAAGAAATAGAGTGGAGATATGATTTCCACAGGTAAAAGTTTCAACCTCTGGAATGAAATCAATCAGGCCTTCGGGTATTAGTATAACCCCATAATTATAACCAAGTTTTGCTCGTTTGCAAATTACTCCTACAATGTAATCTGTAACACTTTTAAGTGTTTGCTTCTGGGCTGCAACCTGTAGCAAAACAGTATCTTTGTCAATATTAGGGAAAAATCACAAAACAGTTCCTATAAAGATAATTCTAACATATTTGGCATGATCTTCTTTACAGAATAGTTTTTAGAAAAAAACAAACAATGGAAATGAAATTCTTATCCAATCAATCATCTCGATGACATGCACTGAAGTCCCAACCTAGCTAGTAATTTAAGTGGTAAAGTTAAGGTCTTTTCCTTAAACATGGTATACAATAGAAACTTAGGGAAACTTGTTGAATAAATTGAACTTCCAAAAATAACCCAATAACCCATAATCACTTCCAGTTTCTTTTATTGGCTCTCTGAGATTATACTCAAGGGACTCCAAACACCAAATTCCTCCCCAGAAAGAAGAGAAATGAGCAAAAATGAGGAAAAGAAGAAAAAGACTAAAAAAAGACAAGAATCACCAAAGAGGAATCATGGAAATTAACATTAGAAGATACATTTATCTTTATCCTCCGCTAATTAAGACCAGCATCTTTTGATGATATTATATTCATCTTAAAAAGAGCAGTTTTTTACAAAGTCGGAGGAGAGAGTTTTATTTTCAACTCCAGGCAAGTAAACCATGTGCCTCATAATTGAGGCAGTGGAGAAATTCAAGTAACTGAAATATGAGTGGAATGTAAAATCATCTATGACATTGAAATAACTCTCTATTACCAAAAGTAAGGCCACAAATTCCATATATAATTATGGATAGCCTCTTGAAGGAATTTACTTCCTGAAAAAGTATTATAGTTTTCAGTATTTTATATTTGTACAGAAAAGCTCATTCTCAACATATTCATCCAACAGAACAGTTAATCATTAAACTGCGTATTTTTCAATGAAATGTAGGAGAATACTGAATTCTCTCTTCAAGTTTTTGGCACATATTGAGAGTAATATGGAATGCATAACAGTTACCTCTTCGCCAATGATGGTAATGTTCGGATGGGTTTGTAGAGCACACTCCAATGTGATGTGTGAGGCAGCACGACCCATAAGCCTTACAACTATAGAAACCATAAATTGCTTAATAAAAAGAAGATAAATAATAGTACTGAGAGTTCAAATTATAAATTTATTTAGAAGAAACAAGTACTACTTCTCAAAGTTATGCAGGTATAAATAGTATCCCAAGCTGTCCGCAATTTATACACTTACAGTGATAGTATTTTCCTGTTGAACGAGCATCTATCATGACATTTCCAATCATTTCTGCATATATCTGCAACGAAATTGTGAAGTTGGATAAGCTCTATCTATCCATTTCACAGATAGGAGTAATCTACCAAAGTTAGCAACTTTGTGTGATAATAAGTCATTAATAAGAAAAATAAGAAAGCAACAAGGTTTAGATGAAATACTTCCATAACAGTTGAGAATAAGACAGAGACAGCATAAAATTCTTCTGTAGTAACACTATTTCAAAAGTGTATCGCATACTAGAAGGTACAAAATTGTAGGCCAAGAGATGATAACTAGATGTTATTTATAGAAACAATGTGAAATAAAATGGAACTATGATTTAGGAAAACTGTTAATTATTTATTAATTATGTCTTGAATTTTTCCCTTGTATATTTTAGGAAACTCGCAATTCCTATTGATGTAGGAAACCCTTGTCCTAATAGATTTGGGAAAGGAATATATTGTCCTTGTTGGGCTAGGAAAACCTTTCTCTTATAGGTTTGAGATTAATTGGGATCTATATAGGACATCTAGTTGAGGACTCTGGGCATTGTAAACTTCTTCTTTTCTTTCATAGTGAAAAACTCTTTTTGTCTTTGCTGGGAGGAGTAGACATAGTCGAACCTCATTAAATCCTTGTTTTATTTTTCTTCTCTATTTTCTTTGTTTGTGGTTTTGTGTTAGATAATCCACAATATTTTCGCAACAATTGGTATCAAAGCTTGGTAGGGATTTCTAGACATAATCAAGGGGTAAGATGTCTTCATCATCTTCTGCAAAGTATGAAATAGAGAAATTCGAAGGGGGATCTAATTTTAGTCGATGGAAAATTTGAATGAGATCGTCATTGGTGTTACAAGGATTATGGAAGGCAATTGAGGAGGATTTTCCAAAAGAGTTGAAAGAATCAGAACAAGCAGAATTGAAGGAGAGGGCTTAAAGTGTGATATTCATGAGCGTTACAGATAGCGTTCTTCAGAAAATTGCTGAAGAGAAATCTGCAGCAACAACATGGAAGAAGTTAGAAGATCTATATTCTAAGAAATCACTGATAAACCACCTCTACTTGAAAAAAAGGTTATACAATCTACGAATGAATGAAGGTACACGGGTCAAAACTCACCTTGACGAGTTTAATGCAATTATAATGGACTTGAAGAATGTAGATATCAAAATCGAAAGTGAGGATCAAGCCTTAATCGTGTTATGTTCTTTATCATCATCTTACAATACTTTTGTCGATACATTGCTATATGGGAAAGACAGTATCTCACTTGATGATGTTTGTAATGCACTAAAATCTAAAGAGTTGAAGAAAGCTTTCCGAACAGCAGAACTGAGGGTGAAGGTCTTTTGAGTAGGGGAAGAACACAACAAAAGAACTTTAATAGAAAAAGGTCTAACACCAAATCGAAGTCTAGAGCAAGGAAGCAGAATTGCTATGAGTGCGGGGAAAAGGTTCATTACAAAAGAGATTATCCCAAACTGAAGAAGGAAAAAGGAAATCAGAAAGTTGATTACTCAGCAAACATTGTCGACACTGGTAATAATTCTGATGACAGTGACTATGTAGGAGAAGTTTGTGTTGTGAGTTCTAATCATAGGCACAATTCTTGGGTTCTTGATTCTGGTGCAACTTTTCATATGAGTCCACACAAAAATTGGTTTGCAACTTACAAACAGATGACAGGGATTGTCTACCTAGGTGATGACGATTCATTAGAGGTAGAGGGGATTGGTAACATCAGATTGAAAATGTTCGATGGCATTGTCAAAAATATTGAGTGTTAGCATGTTTCTCGAATGAAGAGAAATTTAATTTCTCTTTCGACTTTGGATGATCAAGGGTATAAGTTCCATTTAGAGAACGGGACACTTAAAGTGTGTAAAGGCTCCATGGTACTCATGAAAGGCAACCTTCATTCTAGACTGTATTATCTACAAGCCAGTGTAGTTGAAGGGGAAGCGATTATAGCTTCTGGAAAGAGTGATCTGAATCAGTCTCAATTGTGGCACTTGCGACTTAGTCATATGAGTGACAAGGGATTGTCTTTGTTGAACAAGCAGAATTTATTGGATGGTTACAAAAATCAAGCTTTGAATTTTTGTGAGCATTGTGTATTTGGTAAGCAAACAAGGATGAAGTTCAGTAAGAAGGGAACACAAAAGACCAAAAACAAGTTAGATTATATACATTCAGACTTGTAGGGTCCAAATAGAATTCCCTCCAAAAGTGGTGCCAGGTACTTTATGACTTTGATTGATGATTACTCAAGAATGGTATGGGTGTATTTTCAAAAAACAAAAGATGAGGCATTTCCAACATTTGTTAAATGGAAGATGATGGTTGAGAGGCAACCGAAAGAAAAGTTAACCGTCTACGGACAATAGGTTGGAATTTTGCAACTTAGAGTTCAATGACTTCTGCAACAGAGAGGGCATAGTGAGACACCACACTTGTGTTGGAACACCACAACAAAATGGTGTTGCAGAACGTATGAACAGAACACTTTGTGATAGGGCACGAAGTATGCTTTCACACTCATGTGTTAGCAAAGTTTTTTGGGCTGAAGCAATCAATCCAGCTTGTTGTTTGGTCAATAGATCTCTATCCATAGCTATTAAGTTCAAAACTCCTTTTGAGGTTTGGTCCAGTTTGCCTGCTGATTATTCAAATTTAAGGATATTTGGTTGTCCTACTTATGTTCATGTGAGGGATGGAAATCTTGAACCGAGGGCAAATAAGTGCATATTTCTAGGGTATGTAACTGGAGTGAAAAGTTATAGGTTGTGGTGCACAAATCAAAAGACTCTAGGATTAACTATTAGCAGGGATGTGACATTCAATAAATTTGCCTCACTGAACAGTCAGAAGGAAAAGGCAATAGCAGAAACAGATCATGTTGTTAGTGGCATAGAGCTAGAAGTTGAATCTCCACTAGCTCAGCCCAATAGTTCAGAAGTGGAGGAGGTGCAAGACATTAACTAAGATGATAATGGTGATGCACCTGTACAACAACAATAATATAGCATTGCAACAGGCAGGAAAAAGAGAGTGATCAACCCACCAAAAAGATTTGCAAACGTGGTTGATGAAAATCTTTTCGAATATGCAAATTTTATAGAATTTGCTTTATCAGTTGCAGAAACCATTGACGTGCTTGAGCCTAATAGCTGTAAAGAAGTTATTTCTAGTTCAAAAATAGATCAATGGATTGGTGCTATGAGTGAAGAGATTTGAGTCTCTGCAAAAGAATCAAACATGAAAGCTTGTTTCATTGCCTAAGGGAAAAAAGGTGATAGACTGCAAATGGATTTTCAAAATAAAGGAAGGTAATTCAGGGGTTGAAGCACTAAGAAACAAGGAAAGATTGGTAGCTAAAGGTTTTACACAAAGAGAGAGAAATAGATTATAATGAAGTGTTCTTTCCGGTGGTGAAACATAGCTCTATCGGGGTCTTACTAGCTTTGGTGGCTCTTCACAACTTAGAGTTGGAACAGTTAGATGTGAAAATTGCATTCTTACATGGGGAGTTGGAAGAACAAATTTATATGAAGCAACCTAAGGGATTTCTCACTCTGAGTAAAGAAAATCATGTTTGCTTGCTTAAGAAATCTCTATATGGGTTGAAACAGTCACCTAGGCAATGGTATAAAAGGTTTGACACATTTATGATTCAAAATGCCTTTTCCCGAAGTGCACATGATAGTTGTGTGTATTACAAGAAACTTAGAGATAATTCTTTTGTGTATTTGTTATTGTACGTGGATGACATGCTTATTGCTTCTAAAAGTATGTCACAAATTGAACGATTGAAGCAACAACTAGGTGAGGAGTTTGAGATGAAAGATTTGGGCGCTGCAAAGAAGATATTGGGGAAGGAAATTACTCGAGATAGAAGAGTTGGGAAACTGATGTCATCCCAACAGTCCTATATTGAGAAGGTTCTTAAGAGATTTAATATGATAGGTGCTAAACATGTTTCCATTCCTCTGGCTTCCCATGGCAAGTTGTCTGCAGACATGTCACCAAAGACAGAGGAGGAGATGGAACAAATGTCTAGTGTTCCATATTCGAGTGTAGTTGGTAGCATTATGTATGCTATGGTTTGCACTCATCCTAACATTTCACATGTTGTTAGTGTTGTGAGTAGATACATGGCATGTCCAGGTAAAGAACATTGGTAGGCAGTGAAGTGGATTTTGAGATACTTGAAGGAGTCTACAAATGTGGGCTTGACTTTTTCCAAAGACAAGCTTAGTGAATCAGTAATAGGTTATGTGAATTCCGACTATGCAGGGGACTTGGATAAAAGAAGATCTCTGACAGGTTATGTCTTTACTCTTTCTGGTAGTGCCATCAGTTGGAAGGCAACTTTGCAATCTGTTGTTGCTTTGTCCACCACGGAGGCTGAGTATATGGCAATTACAAAAGCAGTGAAAGAGGTTATATGGCTACAACGCTTGGTAAGTGATCTTGGACTAGTTCAACAGAAAACTTTACTATTTTGTGACAGTCAGAGTGTCATTCATCTTACCAAGCATCAAATGTTTCATGAGCGGACAAAGCATATCGAAGTCAGACATCATTTTATTCGAGATATTATATCTAAAGGGTTTGTTAATATGAAGAAAGTGTCTACACATGATAATCTAGCAGATATGATGACCAAGACAGTCCCGACCAATAAGTTTAGACATTGTCTAGACTTGATTGGTGTATGTAGTACTCAGTAAGCCCTTTGAAGGGCTAAGAGCAAGACAGAGAGACGTTATTTCAATTGATGAAGGAAATTCAAGCCAAGGGGAAGATTTGTTAATTATTTATTAATTATGTTTTGACTTTTTCCCTTGTATATTTTAGGAAACTCACAATCCCTATTGATGTAGGAAACCCTTGTCCTAATAGATTTGGGAAAGGAATATATTGTCCTTGTTGGGCTAGGAAAACCTTACTCTTATATGTTTGAGATTAATTGGGATCTATATATAGGGCATCTAGTTGAGGACTTTAGGACATTATAAACTTCTTCTTTTCTTTCATAGTGGAAAACTCTCTCTGGCTTTGCTGGGAGGTGTAAGCGTAACTGAACCTCATTAAATCCTTGTGTTATTTTTCTTCTCTATTTTCTTTGTTTGTGATTGTGTGTTAGATAATCCACGATATTTCAGCAACAAAAACAATTACCTTGCAAGCAGTATCAAATCCGAAACTAGTAGGAACTTCTTTGCTTTTCAAATCACCATCAATTGTCTTTGGGCATCCAATAACCCGTGTTTTCAAGCCTTTACCCCTTCAGTCGAACCAAATAAACAAAGTTCCATAAGAAGAAAGCCAATCATGACTACCATGAGCCAGTCCAATATGATGATAATACTTACCTGAAGTTCTCAGCTAGAAGACAAGCATTTGTATTTGAATCATCTCCACCAATCACAACAATCCCATCTAAGTCAAGTTTCTTAGCTGTTTCGGCAGCTTGATTAAACTGAAAAAAAAAATAGTATTATGCAGACTGAGTTACAATGAAACGTAGTTTGTGTAGAAAAGAGAGAAGAAATAAAAAGATGTTGATAAGTGATGAAGTGCAGAATTTGATGAGTCCCATTTGAATATGACACAAAAGAAAGATAACCTGTTCATCACTTTCTATCTTGTCTCTACCACTACAGATCATATCAAAGCCACCCTGCAAAAAAAATTATCGCGGTGACACATGTTCTACAGAAGTAAAATTAGGCAGCAAATCAAAAGGAAAAAACAATGGAATAAAATATCCACTAAACTGAAGGTAGAGGTTTAGCTTAATCAAGTTGCATTGTTCAACTGATTCTGATCAATTCATGGCAGCAGTACTTCTCTTGGATAACCAATCACACCAGAGATAAAACACAACAGGCAAAGTTTCTCAAATTAACATATGCTGAATATATACATGCCATATGGGGAGAAAGGAACTATCGGATTTTGAAGGAAATGAAAGGGAACTTGAAAGCGTTGCCAGAGAAATAGTATGTGTCTGTAATGTGAGGGCTGAGGGTGCATTACAAATTTACTATGGAAACTCATCTTCTAGGTTGGAATTCAATTTGAAGTTGTAATGATATGTCTAGAAAGGTAGCACTGATGTGTAGGATGATAAGAGTGTGTATTCTCCTTGAGATTAGCTAGCTGTGACCTGCTATTGTAAGCAATGTGAATTCCTTACTTGGTGATTAATGAAAAGTTAAAAAGAAATTGCCAACAAAAAGAGTTCCAAAGTAGTGCCGCATCATAAAAGGAATCCGGATAGAAAATAATTTTGCAAAAGAAGTCCACAAGCAAAATGTGTTATACAAAAAGTGTTTGGAGCATGTAAAAACAAAGACCATGTATCTTAACTGGATGATGGAAAGTAAGACATCCACTTGGGGGGTGAGTTCATAGTTATGAACTTCCACTCTGAAGTTGAAGTAATTTCTTACTTGATTTCTGTACGGATAAACAAAATCCGCAGTCAACTGTACATATTTGCAGTTCATTATCCCTGCTGGACCTCCCCTGAATCCATAGAGTGTGCTACCTTTCGTTTTCTCCTGCAAATAGTCTAGAAGAAAAATAACCAACTAATTGCTGAGATACACGCTTGTGTATCAATAACGATACATAAGCATAAAGTATTGTTAAAGCACTCACCAAAAATTCCAGAGATGACGTTGTGCCCACCAGGAGCCTGTCCTCCGGATAATACAACCCCGATTTTAAGATTATGATTCAGTGCAGCTCCAGATGTGTGACCTGGAAGTAATGACACGGAAGGCTGCCCAAACAGATTTGGGAAAAGCTTTGCAATTTCACCTACAATAGTGATGTTAAAATGAAATACGGAGCTAAGCATAAACAAAGCCTTGCTTGTAACAGAACATTTAGCATTGTTTTATTTCTTGGGCTAATGAGATGGGAAACTGAACATGTATGATGTGCTTATATGAAAAAGTTACTTCCATTTTGAGAATAAAATTAGATTAGGCTTGTTTATTTGTCATTATTAGCTTCAACCTTTTTTGAACTGGCTATACCACACTAAAGCTCTAGTTTTCTTTTAATAAATGGAGTAACAAATAGTCAGTAAAAAGGAAAATATAAAATTCTTTTATAAAGAATAGAACCTTGTTGCGGTGCTAGATTCAAGATGAAAATAGTTCTAGTGTTCTCCACTCTGCCTAATTTTGCAAAGAACTCACAGCGATCTCAAGGAAAATCACATGATGAATAATAACCATGCATTAAGTAGTGATCTAAGTTTGTGTTTCTTTGATATAACATTCCGGACAACTTTTATTTAGTCTAAAATTAACTAGGACTAATTTTGGTACCAAGATAAGAAGACAGAGGTCTTATAAATCTATCATTTAGTAGTTACTCATACTACCACATAAATAAATGCTTCTATCTATCATATTAAATGTCAGTATTTAACATTTTTAAAATGCCATTAGTATCTAGTGGTCTTCAACTATCATTCCCATAAAAGATATAAACAGGAAGGCATGTTAAGGCTAATGAGCTTCCAAATATATAATGATGTCAATTTTTTTGTACCGAATTATAAAATAGATTTTTATATTAAATGGAATGAATGTAATCTCAGTGTTACATCCTTCTGTTTTTTTCAATAAGTTTCAGATCATCAAACTTCTAATCAACTTATATCATGGATGCAGGCCCATTATTAAATTATGAAGCTTGCCAATTAACCAAAATCCATAAATCTAACATCTATAAATCAACCTTTACATCCTTCTGTTTTAAAAAAAAAAATAAAGTTTCAAGTCATCAAATTTCTAGTCAACTTATATCATGTATGTAGGCCCGTTATCAAATAATGAAGCTTGCCAATTAACCCAAATCCATAAAAGCATCTATAAATCAACTAGAGACTAGAGTATGAAGTTAGTAATAATGCCGGTGTTACACATCAAGCCAATGTGAGATTACTTCCATTCCATTGCACATTTAGTGGAACACTTCATCTTTGTTTCTTTTGATAATAGTGGTGCCAAGCCCCAGTTTGTATGCACCTCAACTAATTCCACGGAATACCCATCAACTTCTACTAGTAATAGATACAAAGAACTCTGTCCATCAAGGATAGGACAGATGAAAAGAAATCACCTGGTGTTGTTTGTTTTTTGTCTCTAATGGAGTTTGAACAATGGCACACATATTTGTAAATAAGAAACACAATTGAAAATCGAGAAATAGCATGAGTAACATGTTGGAATCAGTTAACTTACACCGGAAACACAAATTATTTTCCTCTTATAAATATACAAAATGCAAGTCAGCAGTGAAGGAAGTAGGATTAACTGAAAAGATGAAACAGAGAAAAGAAAAAAAAAAGCAAAGCTGAGAAAGTGAGTTTAACCTGGATTTCCAGCGGCAGAACTAGGAGGGCCATCAACGACGGAGAAGGGATTTTTTAGTACAGAAGGCAGAGGAAGGGACACAGTGAGACGGTTGTGTTGTACTTCGCTGTACGCCGAAATCGATCGTCCGGGCCCTTCTGCTGCTTTTGCTGTTGCTGCCATGATTTCCCTGTTCTGTGCTGAAGATTATGAGAAATGTGACAAAAATGTGAAGTTTTTTTTAAAAATGAATTCGTAGAAAGTGGAGAGTTAGTTATGATTTTGAACTATTCTAAAGCCGGGTAAGTGCCTATTCAGGGGCTCGTGCTTGCGCCAGGAGGAGGGAATTCATGAAAAGTGCACTTTTTTCCTTTATTTGAGAAAAGTGAAAAATATATTTTTCACTTTTATTTAAGATTTATGAAATTAGGATTAAAGATGGAATTGTAATTGATTTTTTTTTTTTTTTGGCGAAGAAAAAACGATAGCATTTTATTTGAAATTTTTGAAAATATTTTAGAAGTTTTTAAAATTTGAAATCCAACTTTTAGCCTGTTTGGTTAAATTTTTTATAATCTTAGAGTTGCTTATTGGACGGACGATTTGGCTTATTGAATATCGATTTCTAAATTCATTAATCTGCTAGCTAACCTACAAGATAACAATTAGTTCAGTAACGAATTAACAATTATTGGATGGTTATCAGGAGGTATAACAACTAACCTCTAATCACTACAACACCTTTTTTTTTCTACAAACACATAGTTACACTTTACCAAAAAAAAGGACTTCTTTTCATTATTTTTAATGCAGTGAGCAAGTAAGTAGTGAAAGAAAAAATAGTAGGGATAGAGATGAAGAGGCATAGGTTAGACTTTCGAGTTTATAGTGATAGAAATTAGAATGAAAATCAGCAGAATAAATAAATTTTTTTATGTCTTTACTTTTTTTTAAAAAAAATTAGTTTTTGTTGACTTGCTCCGTATTTTTCCAAGGCAATATATATATGATTATAGAAAAGTAAATATAAATTGCTCGTATATGTTATAGTAAAATATTAAATAAGGCTAATATATCCAAAATAAAAATATAAGTATGATAATTTTCAATTGGTTAACAGTTTACCCAATAAGAAAATTGAATAATCTGCTCTCATATTAAGAAGCCGTTTATTATAAAATTTTAATCCGTTCCTCAAACGTATATTCAGTAACCCAATACTAATAAATCAATATGCCAATTTTACGGTTGGCTTGTCGGCTATGGTTCAATTTTGAACACCCCTAAATAATATGTTTTGGCGGCTCCTAACAATATTCATTTTTGGCCAAATACCTTACTTTTTTTTAAAAGGAAAAACAATGAGATATGCCCTTCAATTTTATGATTTAGAGTTGATATACCCCTTGTCATAAAAGTAGTTCATTTATACTCCTACTATGATACAAATGGTCCAGATAGACCCTTTGGTATAACAAAAGTGAAAAATTAATTTTATTTTTTTCTTATTCTTATTTTTTTTTAAATTATTTTTTGAAATTATTATTTTGATGGTCAAAATTATTTTTCACTCATTTTCTTGTAAAATAAATTATAGAGATCCAATGTTATTTTATTTTTACGAATACAAAAAATAAATTACAATACCCGCAAAAAAAATAAGTGTTAAATTATTTTCTTCCTTTTTTCTCTTTTTTTTTATTTTTAATTTCTCATAGTTTAAACTAACGAATGGAAGAAAAGAAAATGAAATAAGACACTCAAATAATGATAAGCAAATAGATCTATAAGGGGATATTTAAAACTCAAATTAACCGTTGAATCAAAGAAGTCAAAAAAATGATGTATGAGAAAGATCAAATATAGATCATAGTCACTTTTATAACAATATATGTAGGCCACTTTTGTATCAATAAGAGTCTATATGAGCGACTTTTATAACAATAAGATTTATATAGCCACTTTTGTAACAATATGGATCAATTTGAATCACTTAACAAGAGGTTGTGAGGATATATATTGAAGTTGAATACCAATTTTTGGTGACCAAACACTAATTCTAAAATTCATTTAAAAAAGTTGAAGGCCATTAGAAATTCCACATATACCAAGTTATTTTGGACTCTCCATCTTACTAATGTTCAATGTATAATTGTTCTTTTACAAGCTTAAGATTTTGAAAATAATTCACATCATTTCATCCTCGTTCATGTAACTGGCCGCTTTGGCATTGCAATGTGAAAGGAAGTAATTCATTTTTTATGCATACTATTGTTGGCAAGAGCTGAACATGACGTTGAATCTTCAATGGTGACTAATTCAATAAAATGGCTGATGCCTTCTCCGTAGCCATAGTAAATTTCAGATGATATGTTGTTTCTAAATGAACAATCTCTCTGTAAGACTGTAATGGTTCAAGTGCAAAACAAAGCAGATTAATGTACAATTTCTAATGACATATATATAAAGTCCATAAAGATTTTAGGACTTATTGCACATTATCATTGACATCTTTGATAATTGAATATGGCCGTATCGTACAAATTCTGGAAATGAATGATTCGTTAAAAGCTTATATGCTGTGGTGTGCCGTTTTAGCTGTATTTTACTATGAAATCTTTAACCTTGCTCATCTTCACAGAGTATTTAAGCTTCCTCCTTCTCCTCTGCTCCGAGTTTCTTTTCCTTGTTATCGAGGCTCAAGTTCTTCCAACTCCCGAGCTCTTCTGCAGAATCCTCAACACTGCTAACGTTCTGCACCTTGTATTTGTGTTTCATTGAGAAAGCAATGAAAATCAAGAAATTAATTACTCCAAGCACTGCTAGCATCCAGTAGAAGAGATCCAGTTTTGCTTTGTTTAAATTGCTTTTAAGCCATCTTCCTTTTGTTGCTTTCTGTGTAAGGAATACTAGCAGGCTGCTCACGAAATACCCCATTGAGAGTGTGCTGAGAAATAGGCCTGTGCTCATAGATTTCATCCCTTCTGGTGCCTCCCTGATGAAAAATTCTAGTTGACCTACGTAGGCAAAAGCTTCCCCGGCACCTACAATGAAGAATTGAGGGACTAACCAAAATGCGCTTATATTGAAGTTGTGGTGGATGGCATGTTCCCTCCGTCGTTTTTCTACCAAAGCTGAAGCTACCATACCAACAATAGAGAGTAGTAGTCCAATTCCAACTCTCTGAAGGCTTGTGAGTCCTTGGCTGTTGTCAGTGATTTTTCTGGCGATACGTACAGTGACCTTTTCATTTATGGAAGTAAAGAGAAGTATGCTAATAAAGAGAAACACGGATAAGGATCCTGCAGGGACCAGAAAGTTGCCAACATTCCGGTTCATGAAGGTAGCTTGTTCAATGGTGAAGGTATTCATCTGAGAGTATACTGTCCAAAAAAGTATGCATGTGGACCATATCGGAATCAATTTAAGCACCATTTTCACTTCTTCGACTTCTGTAACTGTTGAAACTATCCAACGGTTCTTGCTATCTTCATTTGCAGCTGAAGAGTCATCAAGAATGGCTGCCTTGTCAAGACACCTATTTGATAACAAGTACTGGTTAGCTTCTATTAAAATGAAACTGTAATTGATTTTCACTTCTAATTTCATTTGATGATTCTTAATTTGTCCTAAAATAACTACATTCAAGTTAATCCTAACCATATATGTTAAAATTCCGCGACTACATGCTAATGCAACTGCCTGTAGACTCCATACTTGTGATGTCTATTGCCCATTTTGTGCATTCTGTTTGGTATGACTAGGTCTGCCTAGCGATACCAGGTTGCCCATCCTATACTGGGATGGTCTAGTCCATGATCTACTATGCTTATCGGTGTTTTACATCGACAGTAGATAATAGTCTTACTTAGGTGACTACAGTTGGTTAGATAAGCTTACCTCAACATATGTGTATGTGGGACTTTTGCATTGTGATATTCATTCAAGAAGCCAGGATCAGAAGGGTAAGAAAGCTTTCTCTTCCTCCAAGCTAAAAGTAGAACCCTCCATATGATAGTCAAAGGACTTCCTTGAGGCTTCTTGAATCTATACAATGTCGTTCCACCAATCAATACAGTGACTCCGAGGACCATCGTGCCTGCTGATATTCCATATCCCCATCCTCTTCCTACATTGTCTTGTAAATACACCAACACAGTCACTGCAAACAGAGAACCAAGGCTAATGCAGAAATAGAACCGGTTGAAGAAGTATATCATGGACTTGTTTTCCTTAGGATCTGATGAGTCAAATTGGTCTGACCCAAACCCGGAGACATTTGACTTAATTCCACCACCACCAAGAGCTAGTATGTATAGTGCCATATAGAGAAGAATAAGTTGCTGGCCGCTGGCTTCAATGCAATGACTATCTTTTCTTGGGTTGCATTCAGGGGGCTTCATGCTTGGAATGGATGTCGCCAGTGTCAACAGTGTAACTCCCTGGTTAGACACAAGATACATATTATGGAAGTTCTCATCTTAAAACGATATTTTGTTACTTCTTTAATGGACAATAACATGTAGAAGAAGTTCTAAAAGAAACAAGATTTACATGTGATCATTAAGTGAATAGAAAATCTTTTACTAGTTGGAAAACCAGACATATAGGCAAGAGTAATGCACTAGTCTTATTTCCTTTCCGATTTATTTTCTTTTACTGAACTAATTCTAGGCTACATGTTGTCTATTAGTATGAACACCGTTTTTTCCATTTCAGATTTTCCTGGCTGATATAGGAGACAACTTCCTCTAGTCTTTAATTTGCTCAAGAATCTTACCACAGCAGCAATTGAAGCAAAGATTGCAACAGTCAGATAACGTCCGAGTTTAGCATCTGCCAAGAAACCACCTAGAAGGCCAAGAAGATTAAGTGTCCCCATGAAGTTGGTGACAATGTTGGCAGATTTGGAGGATGGAAGATGTAAATCTCCAACCAAGTACGTGACTAAATTCATCGATATCCCCATGACACAAACCCTTTCTGATAGCTCGGTTCCTAGAATAAGAACTTCAGTTATGTGACTGCAAAAACATGATTCTTGACACTCAATATATTAGACAAAGTTTTATGTTATACGGGAAGGCACCTAGGATGAGTCCTGCAGCTAACCATCCCCCTGTCTTAGACTTAACGATCGGGTTTCCTCGAAAATCAACCAGATTACCATCTTCTGCACCATCTTTTCCAGCATGGTTATCAACCAACACCTGTGCATGAGTGAATGAAAGTTTTGATGAGATATCTAGGAATGGTAAGATGTACGCAGACCTTATAACCCCCGCCTCGTGGGGTAGAGAGTTTGTTTCCGATATATCCTCGGCTCAAAATGTGAAGTTATTCAGAAAATGGTTGCAGGAAAATAAAATAAAAGAAAAGAAGAAATATAGCAGCAAAATATCAAGTTACGGAGCAAAATGGAGTTGATGAGATATGTAAGCATAGACATAATTATATTTCTATAGAATGGAATACAAATAGCTGAGTCTAATTACCATTGCTGTAAGCGAGCCTTCACAGAAAAAGGAGGAGAAATGAGATGATATTATATTTTGATTGTGAACTTTCTAGTTAAAAGAAAAATATGAGAATAAGTGATTAGTCCAAAAGATAGAAAGGTAGACTGTTACAGCATTGCTACAATGTGTTCTAAAGTTGAAAGGTACTGACTGATTGCAGCAGGTTTGTTTGTATTTAGAAGTACCATTTTGTGGTTGAAAAGGTTTACAATCTACTGAGCCATTAGATTAGAAATGGACATATCTTTGAATGAACGTGGTTGTTCTTATCTCTTCACAATGGGACCAGTTGTCACAGTTATGCTCACTTTTATTTACAAAAATTACATCTGGTTCGACTCTTTAACTGGATTCGGCCAAGGAAATGACATTGATCTCTTGCCTGCCCTCTTACAATTTGTATGGAAGAAAAAATAGCCTTTTTGCATCTCTTATGGTCTAAAAATGAAAAATGTAATACTAAAAAATAGGGTTTGTAAAGGACGAGAACTCATGCTTAGATTGAGGTGAAAATATCAGGAAAAAAACACTTTTTATCTTGTTAAAGTATATTCAATTTCTTGAACCAGTAGAGTATAACGTTGTCATTTCTCGTGTTATTGGAAGAAACTGTGTACTGTGTACAGTAAGATTCAAGCAGTTAACTTTTTCAAGCTATTTCCTCCGTGAACTCTTGAAAAAAGGTGTGCCAAATTATTGAGAAACCTGACTTTTGCATCATATCAGGAAAAAGTTAAGTACCAAGTTTAAATAAATCATAATCACTAATACGTAATTAATGTTAGTTTTAATTACGTTTTGGTTCACGATGGATGATTAATCGTTTTCTGATTTAACTTGTTTGGTCCACCATCATGTCTATTAACTGCTACTTATTTGGCAATATATTTGCTTATTTCTCTCCTAATCCTACCCAGGACCCCCACGCATCGTCCTTATTATCCCAGCTCTCTGTTCAACCCCTCATAATTGATAGTAGCACTATGAGTATGTCAAGAAGTTCAAGTGTGCTAATAATACTGAAGTTTGAAATGTTTAAGATTATGTGTTTATTCCACACGTTAGATACATACAGGGTCGTTGGAGGCCTAAAGTCTCAAATATAAATTGAATAATTATAACATACTTATTGTATCCTACAAATGAGGCATGGAGAGGTAGGATACATGCGGATATCATGAAGCAAGAATGTAAACTTTTAATTGAGTTAGAATAATAAAATCTTATTCAAAAATGTGAAAATTTTATATCAAGATATAGAAATAATGTTGCACTGTCGTTGTGATATTAAAGTAGTATTGATTAGTTTTAGTGCTTCAAATTTGAACAAGATATTGAAAAATAAACTTGATCTTTTTTATAAACACAGAAGAATAGATTTTGCATAATATAGAAAGTTTGACCATTTGATAATCTTTAGAATATTCAATAATAAGATAATAAAAATAGTGAAAGGGGAATTAAAAAAAAGATAAATATAAGAATAATAATTTTGGTTCATGATAATCATCATAATATAAATAAAGCAGCAAAATAGATAACCACGTAAGAAAGACTAAACACTATTTCATTTCCCAATTATTACAATTATCTCTGTAAAAAATTATTATATTTTCTATCCTTTTTTATTCAAAATTATCAATATATGAGATTTTTTTAACAATATATATTCAGATACGTACATATTAGGGAGAAAGTGGGGCCTAAAAAAAAAATTGGACCCCAAACGATTGTTTTAGTGGTCTTATGATCGAGACAGCCCTGAATACATACAACTATAATCTATAGGGCTAGCGGAAAAAGATTACATGGTAGGAATCAAATTCTCACGGGATTGGAGTCCGCGTTCTATGAGGTCTAATGTCGTCAAAGTAACAGTCCTGTTGGTGTCGTTGTCCTTCCTTTTTAAGTATGTCGATCATACTCTATTTCCTTTCACATATTCTCCTCATTTACCATTCACAAAATGACCACTCATCTGGTTTCGTCAAGAAAAGATATACATAGAGGCTAAAACATAGTCCTTCCGTTTAAAAAATATGACCTAATTGACTTTAAGAAAATAAAAAAAAGATTTTTCAAACTTATAGTCCTAAATTAAAGTTATATCAAAATATCTTTTAATTTTATGGCTTTAAACATATTATGTCGAAAGTTAAAATTAAAATATTATAAAAAATATGTATTTTTAAACAAATTAAAAAAGAAAGCAAGAAATTTCTTTCAAAAAAAGGAAGTAACAGATAAGAGGAAAGAGTGCAACTTAAAAAATGCTAACTACCTTAAGGGTGTAAAATTCATGCAAAGAGCCATAATAATTGTTGTCACTGCTTCATACAAAACTATATATTGGCCTTTAGCTAGCAAGTAGCAACTAATTAAATAGACAAGCTGGCATCGTCCTATTGGTAATTGGATACTTTTTAACAATATGTGAAATCTTTTGGCTGTCATGTCTATCACTTCGTTAGAATTTCAAATAATGCATGGTATAATATGCGTAAAATGTCAAGTCAGATCTAAATTATCATACAAAATATTACGAGGATATATACGTCTATTTGTGTAATTTTATACTAATTTAAATATTTATGTAAATTGAAAGTTGAAGAATATTAATATTAGTCGTTCATACCATGTTAAAGAACATCTTCATATTCAGATCATATATTTACTGTTGGGTCTCTTCTATTCGTGTGGACATGTAAGTTTGCATTAAGATAAAAAATGATGAGGTTCATGTAATTTTCGTACTGACGAAATTTACTCTCAATTTTTGCATCAACAATTGTGCTTTAGATTATCTTTTCTTTTCTTTTTTTTGGAATCCACATATTATTTATAAAATTAATCGGGATACATCTAGAATAATAATATATTTTGATCAAATAATCATTTGAAATTGTTGGAAGTTGTGGCTATTAGGATCGATTGCCTAAGAATAAGGTTGTTTATTATGGTTAAAAAATCAAATTGAATCACAATTTGAATCGGTGATTACAAAAATCAATATTTAGTTTAATTTGATTTGATTTGATTTTGTTTTTAGTAAAAAAAAATTACAAAAATAATCAAATCAAAACGAGAATATATATATAAAACCAAAATACAAATAATTTACTAAATTATAATTAACTTAAGGGTGTGTTTGGTATGAAAAAAAATATTTTTCGATTTTCTTATATTTGGTTGGCTTAAATAATTTAAAAAATATTTTTTCAAATCAACATATTTTTCTCAAATTTATGGAAAATGATTTCCCTCCACTAAGAAAAACATTAACAAAAATTCCCCTCCAACCTCAAGTTACAATCTTTTTTCTTATCCCGCCCCTACCCCTACCTCTACCCCCTTCTCCAAACCAAAAAAATTAAAATATTTAAAAATTATTTTTTCAAAAAAATACTTTAAATTTTAAAAAAATCAGTCCTTCTCCCCACCCTCAACCACCCCTACTCCCCTCCCTCCATCACACCAAGCAAAAATGCAAAATAAAATTTAAAATTTTATTTTTGAAAAGTATTTCACATTTTGAAAATTTTATTTTTTAATCTCTTCCCTACCCCACCTCCCTACACCCACAAAAAAAATTAAAAAGTTTGTTGTTTTTAAAAAAATATTTCAAAATTTGAAAGAAAAAAAATAAATCACCCCACTCCTTGACACGACCTCCCTACCCCCTCGCTCCACCTCAAAAAAATTAAATATTTATTTTTAAAAAATATTTTAAATTTTAAATTTTTATCCCCCCCTCCACCACCGTGGTTGGCCTGCCAAAAAAAATTAAAAACTTATTTTTGAAAAATATTTCAAAATTTGAAATTTTCATTTCTTTTTACTCCAATCCCTTTCTCGACCCCCCTCTATCATCCCCCAACCCCCTCGCCTCCCCCACGAAAAAAAAAATAATTTAAAAAAAAAAAAATATATTTTAAATTTTTTTTTAAAAAAAATTTACCCCCTACCCCACCCTCCCCCTCACAACCACCCCCACCCTTAATCCTCCACCTACCCTTCCTAGTACTAGAAATTAAACAGCGAAAGCAGCCAAACAGGATCAAGATTCATACATTATCGCGATGTAATATAACTAGTATCTATCGAATTTCAGGAAGAACTACTAACCTTTTGAAGCTTTCAAAAATGATTTCTTCTACTTCGATAGAATCAAAAGACGAGTTTAGGACTCCAATCTTTTACTACTTTCTGAATGATTATCTAGCCAGTGACTTGTGTTGGCAAGTATTTTGAAGACCTAAGTTTTTTTTCCTGTGTTTTTCTTTTCTACAGGAACCCCTATTTATCTTCAACTTCAGAAGAAGAAGATCACCAGAAAAATAGTGTTTAAGGGGTCATTAAGGGGTAATCAAAATCCAATAATAACACAAAATATTTTTTCCTTTTCATTAGAGAAAAAATCTAAATTTACATAATTGGACAATGATTAGGAGTAATCAATACCCCATAAAACCCCCAAAAATGTTTTTCCTATTTAATTTTGAAACATTCTCAAATCAATATTTTATTTAGTAATATAACCCACTAATTTTATTTCTTACAAAAAACGTTTTGATCCTTTATTAAATTTGAAATATTTCCAAATCAGTGTTTTAATGTAGAATAAAATCCATTGATTTTATTTCAAAAAAATAACTTTTCCTCAACACTAGCTAATTAATCAGGTATAGTAGGGATCGAAGATATATATAATTAAGGCTTTCATTTTTTATAATAATTCACAAAAGAACGAATTAATCATATCGTAAAAAATTACATATCATTCCACTAAAATATATGTAACTGCACTCCTTAATATTAATTTTAAAATCTACCATTGTGTGACACCCCTTAACTCTAACCCCACATGTACCTATGTTTCGAAACTCATTCTTACATATGAGAAGTGTATTAGGGTCATACGAGACTCCTAACACTTAGACGAGTTCAAAATCTTCCTATAAATTAAGTTTATAGTATTAGACTATGCAAGGGTCAACTTTAAATGATCATAACTTTTAGCACACAAAGAATTAAGTGTCCCATGACCCACCAAATGAAAGTTCTTTTAATTAGATTTCCAACGCAACTTGTTTCACCTTATTTAGAGTTTGGATTCAAAGGTTATGGTCATTTTACTGAAAACTGGCAGAGCAGGGTGGTTCCACGAAACCATATACAGGTCGTGAATCGACATACGACCCGTAAGGTTAGATTTCGTGAAAAAATCCAGAAAGTCATATTTTGAGCCCCAGACTTCACGAATCCATCTACGGGTCGTAAAGCCTTCTACGGATCGTGAATAGGTCTCGTGAAAGGTTCCAGTAACCTCAAAAATATGCCCAAAAGTTTATGGAAGTGACCCACGAGTCATGAAAGGTTCCACGAGCCATAAAAGTGGCCCGTGGATGACTTTTGACAATTTTTTTAAGGGTTATTTTGGTCTTTTTCCACCCTTTTAAAGCCTAGACTTGATGTTTTTACGCCTATATAAGCCCCTAAACATATCTAATCAGTCTTTTTACGTTCAAAACATCCTCCAAGACTTTAAACAAGGTTCCAAGAAGGTAAAAAGCTAGGGTTTCAAGAGAATCAAGTGGGTTCTTCAAAGTTCTTCAAAAATCTAAATTTCTAGGTATGTAAGGCTAAACTAATGCATGAAATTGTTCCTCCATGTGCCCCATTGATGGTAATAGAAAGATTTTGAAAGTGTTGAGTCTCCATGCATGTTTCTTTGAAGATTTTCTTGTAAACTATATATATTATATATTTTCACATTCTTGATGATCATCATGGACTTATTTTACTGAATGAGTATTTTTATACAAGTTATTTCATAAACCCTACTTTTTACTTCATCCAAGAATTGCATGAAAGAACCTAGGAATTTTAGAGCCTTGATAACATAAATGTGAATATGATTGTGATTAAGATGTGAGCACGATGATAGGTCGATAGAACTTGATGGTTCTAGGAGTCTTCATAATTGAACTCTAAAAGATTGCTCTAAAGTAAAAGTCCTCGTACATAATTGTCTAATTCACTCTTAAAAGGTTGATGTGGTTGATTGGTTGAAAGATTAATTTGATAAAGTTGATGAATTAAAAGAGTCCAGTAAGAGACTCATTGATTTGTTGATTGGAATTGATTGTTTTATGAGCATTGAGTCTTAGGAGGAGTATCGAGTACCGCATTGAGTGAGAGTAAGTCCCACTAGAACTCAATAACTACGTCTCCAAGCGTAGGGGTGGACTAAGTCCGTTAAAGTCGGACACGTCTCTATTTTATGGACTAAGTCTGTTAAAGTCGGATATGTCCCCATATCACTGTCCTGAAACAATAGGACTTAATTGGTTAACCAAATTCATTAAGAATTTGATTTGTTCATACCTTGGCAAGGTATCGAATGATTGTGGTAATATCAACGGGATTGTTGTACGATCACTGGCTCATAAGTGATTGTTGTCAAATAAGAAAAACTGCCAGATAGGTTTCATACGATAGTACTCTTATTGGATTGGATTGAATTGATTGGAATGATTGGATAGTCTATGATGGGTCATTTTCTACTCTTTGTTCTTGCTTGAGATGGGCATTTGACATTATGATTGAGTATTTTCTGCATTAATTATTGTTCTACCTATATATGTTTTATTCAGCCATTTTACATACTCGTACATTTCACGTACTGGCGTCTAATTGGACTGCATTGTTTTATGATGCAGAGACAGGTATTAGAGATCATCGGCAGGTGCACTGTTGAGGATCTATTCGCATCTCAACTGATTGGTGAGACCTCCTTGCTTTCCGGAGGATACTCATTTATATTTTCATCTAGCTTGAGTTAGTACTTTATTTCATTTTGATTTGAGGTAGCCATGAACCTGTCATTGGCACCATCTAGATAGTAGAGTTAGAGGCTTCATAGACTAGACAGTGATGAGTTGACGTTGAGATTATTAACTCTTGACTGATTTCTTTTATAACTATTTTATCAAAGAATTGGAGTTTGATTGTTGGCTTATGGTCTTTATATTTTGAGGTTGTCTACTTTCTATTTTCTTTAAGTCATTCGCTGATGTATTATTTATTTTTTGAATGGATGTGATGAGGCCAAGGGATTCGCTTGGGGACTAGCAATAGTCTCTGAGTGTCGGTCACGTCTATGGTACCCTCCCGGGGCGTGACATATTGTATCTTATTAAACCCTCATGTTGGTATTACTGACACCAATCAATTAAATTAAATCTTCTGAAAAATTTAATTTATTGACTAAATTAATCATTTATCGACTAAATTAATCATTTATCATCTATACTAAATTTACATCCGACGGATATAAAATCCACGTGCAAGATTTTCACGTGAAAACTTTTAAGTAGCCATAAAGAGGTGTCTTCAACTCGAGAACGAGACACAGTTCTATCAACTAATCATTATTTCACTAAAGCCATTTGTAATTATCCAATCCATTAGGAGTATATCAACTCACTAAAAAGTTTCGTCTTTTAATAGATCAAAATAATATAACAAATTACATAGCTCATAACAATTATATCAAGATTAAGAGTATGAGTACATGCTGTTTTATGGAAAAAATGACTTGTTTTCAAAAATTTTAATTAATTACTTAATTAATTTAAGTAACAACCGAATTTACGAAATCACAGAGTCGCCACTTAATTTTTAAGGATAAAATTAAGAAAACTTAAGTTAATTTTAAAACCTAACAGAGAAAGTTTTAAAAATTTTAAAGAAAAGGGTTTGAGGTTCAATTTCTACTTTGAGAAGAAATTAATCATTCAAAGTAGCCGCTTACATGCGGTCAACCGGCGATTAGGAA
>JBCEWC010003852.1:0-28951 GCA_038996855.1 Solanum aculeatissimum | reverse complement strand
AGTATTTGAGATTAGATGTCCTTGATGTGATGACTTTCAGGTTTTGGGGAACGTTATGTAATAGATTTAGTGGTTTTGTTATTCTTATTTTTAAAAGTTCAAACTTCCGCATTAATATCATATTTTATAAGTGAACTGCTAGTATTGGTTGGAATTGTATCGTTGGTTCGTCCACTTAGGAAGGTAAGTGTGGGTGCCACTCACAATCCATTTTGGGTCGTGACAAGAAGGCTTGATGAAATATTGGTAATGAAGTAAAAGGTAATGATAAAGAATGATGAATTAAATATAATTGGATCGGGTTTCACGTTCCGACACGATATAATTGGATCGGGTGTCACGTTCCGACACAATATAAATGGATTGGATGTCACATGAGATTTATACAGTTATGAACTTAGCTAGGTAAGGAGGTATAATGGATAAGATAGATACTACTTAACTTATGAAAAGGGGTGTGATAATAGACTATGCTTAGATATACCGTAAGATAAGGTTGATTTCTTATCATGAAATCTAATGGGTTAACATTTCTTAACTTTATCTAATAGTTTAGAGTTAGTATAATATGTAAAGAGTATGGATGTACATGTTTAGCACTAGATCCTAAGCTTGAACTTTAGGTGAATATTATGAAATGGGGGATAGCATGACGTGAGTAATACTATTAGTTAGAGATTTGCTCTAGTAGATTTGACATAGCATAAGCGAGAAATTTAGCTATTAACTTGAAAGAAGAGTGATGTTACGAGTATGATGAATATGCCCCTTAAATGAAAATAGTGAATTGAGGCTAAGCCATTAGATAAGAAAAAAAGTATAAGATGTTTATCCAAGATGGTATATAATTGTGTGAGATTTTAAGTTTATGATTTACTGCGGGTACCTAGATAGTATAAGTGAGTTGTCAATGTATAAGAGATTGATATAACTATCCTTTATTATGCTTAAAGATTTATTATTTGTATCATATGCTCGTATGATGAGATTCAATATTGTACCCACGTTTGAGAAACCAACTAGTTTATTACTATGAGCACTTGAGTTAAGCATTGATAAGAAAAATTATAGTGGTGGATCTTTGGTATGACTAATGCGTAGGTGGTTAAATGTACCTCCAACATTTTAAATAAAGACTGGTGATTTATAATAATTTTCAAAAGAGTGGATCAAAATTGAAATGATAAGCTTATGAATAAATAAAGTCCCAACTAGTAACTTGTGGGAACACAATGAAGGATTTTAATAGAAGAGTGCGTATAAAATTGGGTTAATCCTTTGGATTTTGTTTGTATAATTGGCTTTAAGGTATCATGTCGATAATAAGATTGGGTTCAAGATGATGGAAATGACTACTAAGCATAATGATAATAAGAATTTGTGATGGATTATGATTAGGATGCAATCATATGGTAAGAATGTTTTATTAAATGAATTCGGAAGGGTAATACTGACTTGTGAATCTTTAAAGTTATGAATTACTACTATTTGATGTGTAGCGTGATCGTATGAAAAGATGTAAAATATGTTGAGACACTGCTCCAATAGAATGAAAAAGAGCTAGAGTAAAAAAATAAATAAATTAGTGAGATGTAGAGCAACCTTTAGAAAGATATAAGAAACGACATGCACTTTGATGGTAAAGATCAAATATGTATCTTCCGAGAGATTGGAGAATTGAATTCAGAGACACATGATTCCATCTATTCTGCTTTGGTTATAGTGATAATGTTACGTATCATTGATCTGGGTTAGAAAACTATTGGGTAATACTTGAACAAAAAAATCTATATATGTACGGCTTGAATATGGTGATAAACTTTTGTTGTGATTTTGAGTATGGTAATTAGTACATTGAAAGTTTTATAAACAATATGGTAAGGTTCATAAAGAGGCGATCAATAATAAGTTAGGATACATGAATTCATAAAGATCTTCATGGTATGAGTTAATGTTGACCAATAAGGGGGATTGAGTTATAAGATTAGAGTTAGAATTCAAGTTATTCATAGTGAATCTATGTTCATGGTAATATGTTTTGTCAAGGTATGAATTGATAGAGTATAAAGTGATCAAATTGTATTAGATGCTGAACATTTGAAAGGATTTCTGCATTGTTTGGATTGAAAAGTTAGTTACTTTTAACGATTAAAGGACCTTAAGGAAGGTGTTACTTAAAATTTCGTTTAGAGCTTGAGAAAAAAATATATATCATGAATTATTGATTAAAGGATATGATTGGTGGGCAAGCTAGTTAAAGGAATAAAAAAATCAGATATATTGAACCGTTTAAGGCATTTGAAATTGACGTTATGAAAGGAATCTAAGAAAGGTGAAGGAATACGACATCTCATACGGATTTTTCCTTTGAAGTTGAAGATGGTATGGATTTTCACCTTTGCGTTCAGACATGATCATATAATATGAAACTGAGTTGGCACAAACTTATTAGGGATTTACCAGTAATTTTTACTAAGAATGAATTTAATTCAACCGATGAATAGTGATGTGAGGATGATGCTACATTTATTTTAATTTGAATTATGTGAATTATGATAGATGACTTATGGAGAAACATTGGTATAGACATAAAGTTTTACATGTTTGTTAAGGATTTTGGGGTAATTGAAACAATCCTGTTGTTGAGACTGCACATGCTATTGTGATGCTATCTTGGTAAAGTAAGGTGTTTGTGGAGACTCAATCATTCTAGATATGATGGAATAAATGTTTCTTTAAAGCAATTGAAATTTTTAGTAATTCTACAAGTGTTATCTTGATCATAAAAATTTATAAAAGAGCTACCGTGAATACTTATACTTGTCTGGCAATCTTAAGATTCATCGCGTTATTGAGGTCATGTTCTGAGTATATATGATTGAATATATGGTCCGTTGAGTCTAGTTCTATAGCTGTTAAGGGTTGTCTACAGTCACTGTTATTGATCTATCATTTTTTATAGTGTTGTTATAGGTTCTATATGTTTGAATTTATCGCTTGCTAAGTGACTACTTGATCATTTCCTTCGTTGAGCTAGAAAATTAAATTTTCTATGATGAGTATCCAATGTCTAAAGATCACAATTTATAACTTAAGCTCGTGAGAAAAGTTGATTGAAAGAATGAAATCTTGACAAGATCTGTGATGATTTTTGCATTATGAGTGAAGGGTGAATGGTTCAAGTTCATTTTTGAATATATCTGATATTGTTGGCTTAGAATTTTGTCGTGATTATGTGAGAAAAGATTTGTCCAAATGATTGTGTTATGATCGAGTGAGTTTTGGTGTTGATTGGGTTGATGAGTTAGTATGTTACTTAAAAATTATTTCTGATTATAAATCTATCAAAATATGATTCAAAAGCTCAGTTCTCAGTAGTTGATCGTGATGGATAATTTTAAGGAGGAGCTTAAATGGAGAGATGAACATTGACTTTAGAAGATCATAATTAATACTTTTGGTAACATTCTCTTTTCTCCTTCTTTGACCGTTCGAGGACGTACGGTGGGTAAATTGGTATCTTGATGTAACGACCCGTTAAGTCATTTTGAGATATAGAGTTTCATATGTTATAAAAAATTTATCCCGTGAATTTTAAAGGGACTTTTTGGACTATTCGATAATTTTTGTTATTTAGTTAAAGACGTAATTTAAGATAATTAATTTAGTTGATGGTAAAATAATAATTTAGTTAATACCTTATACTATTTTTGCCTCATATTTATTAAAATAAGTAGTAGATTTATCACTTTTAGTACATAATTTATTAAAAGGAAAAATAAAGAAGAAGAAAGAAAAATAATAAAGAAATTTAAAAAAAAACAATTTAAGTGAAAAGGGCTGCTTCACGCAGCCCTAGAAACAAATCAAGAAAAAAAAAAGAAAATGAAGAACGAGAACGACGGCACAGAACAAAAAACAATTGCGTGGGAGAAAAAGAAAGGAAAAAAAAGAGAGGAAAAATTAGAATTTTCATATTCAAGAGTCAAGGTAATTATCCCCATCCTTTCTATTAATTTTTTATAAGATTATGAATAGATTTTTAGGGTAGGAACATGTATAATTTATGAAAATATAGCCCTAGGGTTCTTAGAATAAAACCTTGATTTGGGGGTCGAATAACAACCCGTTTTAGATGAAATTTGACATATAAGTTTATATTATTATGGGTAAACATAATCTGAAAGAAAATTTCAGATTCGAATTTGGGGACTCGTGGTGACTTTTTAACCCGATTTTTGAGTCGAAAATAAAATATAGCAATATGGGTGTCATTGGATTCGTGTTCTTACGTAGATTAAATATTTGATAGATTGAAAATGTTTGAGGCATTGAGGAAAGGAGAAACATTGGTGGATTAGCTAACTTGATCTCAGTTCTTCAATTTGAGGTAGGTTATGGTTTATTTTATGTGTTTGAAAGACTCTTAATAGTAATTTATATTCATTGAGTGATGTTGTGAAATTATTCTATGCATTTGATTATTGTGGTTTGAATGATTGATATGTGTTGTGATTGGTCTGCAATCCCAAGACCATGAAATCCATAATCTTGAACTTGACTTATCAAAGTGATGCCTTGAATAAAGAAGGTTTGACGAAATATTGGTAATGAAGTGAAAAATAATGATAAAGAATGATGAATTAAATATAATTGGATCGGGTGTCACGTTCTGACACGATATACTTGGATCGGGTGTCACGTTCCAACACAATATAAATGGATCAGGTGTCACGTTCCAACACAATATAAATGGATCGGGTGTCACATTCCGACACAATATAATTAGATCGAGTGTCACATTCCGACACAATATAATTGGATCGGGTGTCACGTTCCGACACAATATAATTGGATCGGGTGCCACTTCCGACACAATAATATTAAAGGAAAATATATTGAAGTGATTTAATGTACTCAATCTTAAATAACTCATCTCCCAAAAGAAGTGTGGTGTGTAGGCCTGAGTCCTCATGTTTGTTCTTGATATTGTTGTCTGATTATGTACTTGTTTATGACGCTGTCACTTGTACTTGTTGCTTGCTACCTGTTAAGTGTTATAGTTGATTTTCTGATGTTACTTTATGCATATTAATTTCTATTTAGAGTCGGTCGATGATACTTACTCACTACATGTGGATCGTACTGACTCCTACTTGTATTTTTCTTTGTTTTGCATTTCTGGAGTGCAGCTAGTGTTCTATTGACTTTACTCGCCCTCAGCTCTAGCTAGTCGTCGGTATATCAGATTTCAGGGTGAGCTAACCTTCTAGCTCGTTGGATTCTATCAGTATGGCATGATGTCCTTAGTTTTCGGACATAAACTATTTTATTTATCTATTTTGGTGTTGCTACTCTTAGACTTAGTATTTGAGATTAGACGTCCTTGATGTGATGACTTTCAGGTTTTGGGGAATGTACATAATAGAATTAGTGGGTTTTGTTATTCTTATTTTTAAAAGTTTAAACTTTCGCATTAATATCGTATTTTATTAGTTGAACTGCTAATATAGGTTGGGATTGTATCGTTGGTTCACCCACTTAGGAGGGTAAGTATGGGTGCCACTCACAACTCATTTTGGGTCGTGACACCACTAGTCCTATAATAGTTTCTTCAAGTCTCATTTCTAGACTCTTCATTTGCTTTCCACCGCCTTCGAGCTTCTGGAGAACTTTTTTTTCTTTTTGTTGGTATGCATTGGACTTTGAGCTCCCACCGATGATGCTCTTCCATTTTGTCAACATCTTCAGCAGAGTACGCATTAGGTATGTTGACATCCAATTTTACCCTCCACAATACGAATTAAATATCGAGCTTTCAATTTTTAAACAATTTAGAATAATTAGCTTTCGAAAACGCAAAAAAATAATTTTAATGATTTTTGAAGTTTAAATCTTTTTATTTCTGATTATATTCTATCCTTTAATTTCAAATGTCGGATATTTTAATTTTATATCTCATTCAATTTTTCGTCGAGTTCTCGATAAGAATTTTGTTATTTTTAATTTAATCACTTTTAAAATTAATTATTTCGTAATTAAGCTAATTATTTTAAGTTGTTGACATTTTAAAGCTCCTTAATTAATTCGTGTTAATTTTGTCTCGTGATCAATTTAATTGACTTATTCAAATTGATCACATTTAAATGGTCACATTTTCAATTCGAGTGACTATTTTCTTAATTTAAAATCCCAACCCCTTGAACTCATTTTCAGCCTAATTTTTGGACTAATTCTTTGCCCCAACTCCCTCAACTTGGCCCATTGTTTTACCCGGACCCAGCCCATTTCCCATTTATTTTTAGCCTACATCTAACACCTATCCACTACTTCACATTTTTAGCACATATTCCTCACCTCAACCCACACTCTCACCCCAGCCCAAACTTTACTCCCAATCCAGCCCAACATTTCGCAAAACCCCGGTCCAATAATGCCTGACCCGGCCTAATCCTTTTCAGCATACACATCACCTATACACTCACATAACAGATACATTCACTCCTCCAACGCTCCTCACGCGCCCCTAAATTCCTCTCCTTTTCCCTCACTCGACCAACGCACCCTCACGCTCCTCTTCTCCTTCACCACGAAGAACACCTCACCAGACAACCCTCAACAACTTTGATACTCCTCCAATATTCTCCTTAACGGCTTCAAGCCGTTGTTCCCTTGACGTGTCTTTCTCTCCTTCACCCGGTACAAGTTCGTTTGAAAGAATCTCAACACGCGGCCTAATCTCCCGTTCATCCCGCCCTTGGCCCCGTGAATCAACGACTAGTCTCTAATTTTTGTTGGGATTCTTATCCCCAAAGGAAGATTTTGAATTTTAGAATTCAAATTTGAACCCTAATTTCATCCGAATTCAACACAAAAATCTCCGCCCATGAATTTTCGTTCCTATTTTGCCCTAATCTTGGGACTATATAAACCCCTCTCTTCCCCTTCGATAAAGGGACGAATTCAGCTTTCAATTTCACTCTAGAGACAAATTCTATCCGTTCTACATTAAAAACCCTAGAAATTATTAGTAATCCGGTAGCCGACTTCACTCAAAAACTCTAGCAATTTCACATCTGATTAATCATTTTCCCTCGCAAAGTAAGCGTAAAAGATTCTAAGGTTTAAAGCTGGGTTTCAAAGGTTAAGGCTTTACAGTTGATTTTTCGTCAGTGGTGAAGTCGTCGTTCCTGTTCGCTGCATCGAAAAAGGTAACTTCTTTTAGTCTTATTACCTTCCTCCTGTTTCGGATTGTCTTAATTGACTGGATTGTACTCTAGTTGCTGGAAATTCTGAAATGCTCTTCATATGACTAAAATGTGTCTTACCTCAGTAAAATTTGATTAACGCAGTATTTTCTTATTGGTTTCACGCAACTTGAATTAGGTGTCTGGTTTGCTAGTCTTAGTTTATTCATTTGTCACTTGCTGGAAATTACTGAATGTGTCTACGTCTCTCTGGTTGTATTTTTATTCTCGTCCAGTTAAGGAATCCTGTTCTGTCGGTTCATAGTCAAGTCTTGGTCGTTTGAATGTACACTGCTATGCCTACTGCGTTAAGAATCGTCTGAAACAAAAGGAAAGTATAATTTTGTTCTTGTTTTCAATCTCTTTGCTGTTGAAGTCTGGCCGAATTCAAACTTTCCCAGTCAAAATACTTTAAAAGTAGTGTATTTTCACTATTTCAGTGCTTAAAGGTTAAATCTTTAACGTGAGCTTAAAATTTTCTCATGAAACAGGTTCAAAGTTATGAGTATCTGCTGTAAAACTTCTTACCTCCTCTGTTTCTTTTTTTATTTTGACAATGCTGGTTTTTGTTTCATTTCTAGACTCATCTTTATTCATTTTGATGATATTCTATTGAGTTTGGATAAAAACATGCATGTATGTTACTGTATATTAGCATTGAGATGCGTAGGAAGTCTTATGAGCTTGAGTTTTCCTCTCTGGGCAGTAACTTGAATGTAATGCTATATGACCTTCGGTTGTGGCGGCTTGGATCTTTAACTTGCCGGTCGATATGTGGTCGCTAATCATGTGATAGGCTTTGATTTATACCTCTCTTATGTGCATTCTTTTTCTTGTTTTAAGGTTACCTGTTCATTTCTTAAGAGTTTAGGAAACACAGCATGTTAGTTTCATTTGGCTAGCTTAACTTGTATCTCTAGCAGCTTGTTAGTTTCATCATAGAATTTCCAGTCGCGACAACTTTGTTTCCTCTTCTCAGGTGACGAAAATGGCTAGTCATATCAGTCTTGTATGTGGCTATGCCTCTGTTGCTTTAGAGATTATTAAAAATAGAGGGAGCTTGACTTTGTCATCTGCTTTTATCCTAGCATATAATGATTTGCTTGCTTGTTGGATTGATATTTTTTATGTTGCATTAAGATGTGACGAATGGTGTACCTTGTTTTGCTTTAATGTGTATTAGAGCGCATAGGATGGAGGCTTACTGTGTTCCAACGTTTAAAAGGGATGAAACAATTTGATTTTTATATGACACAGTAGTGTTGGTTGGATTCTGTTTTCTTTTTAGTCACATAGTAAGTGTTATTTGATACTAGTAAGTAGAAGGATTAATCCGTTATGATCTTGTACCTGTGATTTGTGGCTTTGGCATTAGCTTGTTATTTAAGTAGTTACCCTGTTAAAGTCCCCTTTCTTTCTTCCATTGATATGATCTCAAGTCAGTTATGGCCCCTTTGAACTACCGAACACGACATGATTTTAGTATGTTTTAGGGTTATGGTTTGTTTCGAAAAAATTTCTTACATTGTTTCTAGTCTTGCTTTGCCTTAATTTTCCTTGTTCTCTTTCACATTTATACTTCTCTTCTAGTTGATAGTTTCCTATCGATTTAAATCTGTTTAGGTTGTATAAGAGATGTTTCTGCTCAGTTTATTTGTCTCTATTACTGTTGGGGTCTCTCTCTATGTTGTCGAAGATCAAAGAAGAGGTTTACTTTGAAATCTTACATGTTATTATACTTGGTTATCATCACTGTCTTGGGACGTTTTCACTCTTTCAGCCTCGTATCTTGGGAGTTCATCTTAATATTAAATCGTCGTTTCTTCCTAAAATAGCCTTAAACTTCAGTTTTTATCTCGTTTATTGTCATTAATTTGAGACTCTCTGGCTATGTTGGGAGATTTTGAATGAGACTTTATAGCTTTTGGTTTAATTTTCTATTTCTAGCTTGTTAATTTGCAATTATCAAAAGGTTTTCAGCCTTTCTTTTATCATAGTCTAAGTGATTCATATTTCTTGTTGCATGAAGTTTTAGGCTAATTGATGTTTTGTTTGGTTTGGAATATGTTTTCATGTAACCATGTCTTGTTGCTCATATTTGTGCATATTGCAGATTCTGTCCATTTGTGTATCACACATATACTCCTCCTTGACTCTTACTTATTTGTATTTCAATGGTTGTTATATCTTTCTTTTGTTATTTGTATATACCACTGTTTCTTTCTTCATATGAACATGGGTTTCTTCATTTGTTTTCAATACTAGCAGCAACACATCTATAGACATCTCTATATTTTCATACTAAGTGTTTGGAGTATTTATTTATGTATTTTTACTTTTTTGTGTTGCATGTGGAACCCTTTGGAGTCTCAAATGGACTCTTTTTCCTCATTTGCATGCTCATTGGGCCATGGAGGCCCAAACCTCGTTTCTGGGTAACCCTTTGGGAGATGGGAAGTGAACGTGGGCTTAAAGAATGTTGTACAGGTTTTCAGAGGCAAGAATTTTTTATGTATACACTAGTATACATTTCTTGTATACAACAGCAAATGTGGGCTAAGGGCCCATCTTTTCAGCAACAGCAAGGCAGAAGAATTAATGGGCTGGGCAGACCCACAATTTAGATTAGGACAGGTTATGGAAATTGGGCCTGCCAAGCCCAATCTTCATTTAGTTTGCTCATTTATTTATTTGTTTATTTATTTGGTGATGTTTATTTGTGATATTTGTTTAACTCTAACTAATTTTAATTTGTAGTTTTAATTTATTTAATCTAATTTAATTCCTTGAGTTAGCCATTTATATTAAGTCTCATCTTTATGACTCTGCGATTTTTCTTAGTGATTAAGCCATTTTTCGAAAAATTGGATATTGAGAAATACTTTAAAAAAAAAAAAAGAGTTCAAGTGCTTTTCTCTTTAAAATTTCAAAGTTCTCAAGTTCAAAAATCTTTTTTCTAACTTAGAATTTTCAAAGTTAAAATTAGTTCAAAAAGTTAGTCAAAATTTCCCTAATCGTCGGTTGATCGCATGTAAGCAGCTATTTTGATTGACTAACCTCTTCTCAAAATAGAAATTGAACCTCGTACTCTTAATCTCGGATTTTTAAAACTTTTCCTTTAGTTTTTAAAAATTAAAATTAGTTTTCTTAATTTTAACTTTAAAAATTAAGTGGTGATTCTGTATTATTTTGTAAAATTCAGTTGTTACTTAATTTAATTAATAAATTAATTAAGTAATTAATTAAATTTTTGAAAACAAAGTCATTTTTTCAAATTAATAAGGTAGTCATGAAATTATTTATCCAACCATTTATATGTTGATGATGTGGTCATGTGGTGTGATAAATAAGGTATATTTTAATCCTATGGATAAAATGAAGGAATATTTTATCCAATGTTTAATTGGACATAATAGATAATTTTTGGTTTATGTATCTCACTATATAATTATAACTGAGTGATGAGATAAGTTATCCCAATACATCGCGAAATAACTTATGATAATTTGTTTCCAACCAAATGACCCCTTAATACATAGACAACCACCTAAACTGGCGAGTGAAGACACTGAAAGTGTGGTTTATTCCAGTTAAACACTTTAACTCATGATAAAGTATTCTAAAAGAATAATCAGTCAAAAATTATTTTTTACATATCTATATAAAATCTTGAAATTTTTTTAGCAAGTAATAGTTAGAATCCTATAAAGTTAAAAATTAAAATAGTCATAAGAAAGATAATTTATGGCCAGAAGTAAAGTCATTTTATTCCATTAAACTGTACCAAACACCAGAGATTAAGTCTTCTCATCTAAAATATTTTCTAGGAAAATGATCGAGAATGTATTTAGTTAATAAGGCTATTGAACATAAGTCTACTTCTCTTACTAGAATAAAATTCAAATCAAGTGATAAAAGACAAATACAATTCATCTACGAGAATAATCAGTCCTATTTTGTTCTATGAAATGTATTTGTTGTACTTGAATTTCCTAATGGGACTTCTTGCCATGTTGTTTCTTGGCCTTCTTATGATGTTTAGAAGAGTTTGACAACCTTCTAACAGGAGGAAATACAATGTCATCATTATTTAGAATCTTTAGAATTTGTGTGTTTAAAGTGCAATTGATCATGCCATCACGCATTGCTGGATCATGTATCTCTCTAGGACGAGTTGTGTTAACAAGAACAAAAGGTTTTTGATCAGGAGCTTTTGCAACTTCATCAGATAAACCCTAAATATCCAACATGTTAATAAAGTTAATAAAAAAATTTAAAAAATAATTTAGGGATCTAACAAATTGTGTAAAGATTTCTTAAATGTCAATCTTTAGTTCTACCAAATAAATAACATTTTAAAGAAGAAAAAAGTTAGAATCAAATATACTCAGATATGGATAAATAAATAATATTAAAGGAAAAGATGAATAGTTCCTCTACAAATGAAATTTAGAAAAATCAGAATGAAAAAAAGACACGGGAACAAAATGTGCACCTTTTAAAAGAAGCAATACACAAAAAATTCAATTCAATAAGAAATCATTCAGTTTTGTGTGATCAACTCCCAAATAAACATTCATTCATTGAAGAATAAAACATCAAAACAACTAATAAAAAAAGAAAGCCAAAGAAAGGGTACCATAACAATGTTGACAGAAATGACTTTTTTCTTGAGATACAGAGCAAAAATATTATATATATTTTGAGTGAAAGTAAACTTAACAAAGATGCTTATTATATACTAGTGGGTTATGATTGGAGTGATGGAAGTCATTTTTCAGAGAAAATGTTTCCTTCAAAAATATGTCCCTCAGAAATAATTTCTAGTGTTTAGTTGGTGGTTGGGAAATATTTTTTGGACAAAAATATTTTATAATAATATTACTGATTAAAAGAGCGTGTTGGTGAAACTTTTGAATACTATAAATATAATAATAAACGTCCAAGTGTTAATATATCCAAACAAGTAATTTGAAGTTAATTCAAAGTTAAGATGGTAGTTAAAAAAATAACTTACACCCATAGGTAAAAATATTTCTTCCATTAACATCACCATAAAGGAACTAGTTAAAGTCAACACATAACTGTGAGAGGAAGATACAATTTATCAACCAGAATAATAGCATTTTGTTCCATGTGTGGAGTGGGGTTGGGGGTTGAGAGGAAGATACAATTCATCAATCAGAGTAATTAGCATTTTGTTTCATGAGTGGAGTGGAGTTGGGGGTTGAGGTTATCAATATTCTTGAACAACAATAACATACCTTGTATAATTAATCTCACTTACGATTGACCTTCTTAACATGCTTCTAGTTGTCACTCAAATTGTGGTTTATTCCAATTAAACACTTTAACTCATGATAAAGTATTCTCAAAAAATAATCAGTCAAAAATTATTTGTAATGACCCGTTAGGTTATTTAGATGATTAGTTCTCTTATTTTTATATAATATTCTTCTCGTAAATATTTTGTGGGTACTTTGGACTATTCGATAACTAAGACTATTTAATTTGTGGGTAAGTTTGAATAATTAATATAAGTGGTGGGTTAAATATTAATTTGTTAAAACCCTATATCACTTGGTACATATATTTTAAAATAAATTAGAGTAATATATATATATATATATATATATATATCACTTTTACTAATTAGTTAAAAGAAAGAAATAAAAGAAAAGAAAAAAATTTAAGGGTTAGCGAGAAACGACTGTGCGTCGTACACGAGAGAAGAACATTGTGTTTCCAGTGTGTGACAATTAATGCTTCACTCCCTTTTTTAATGTATATTGAATGTCATAAAGTCATGCTCACAATTAATATCATAATTATTATTAAGAAATGAAAATATGATATGGTGACTTGTTGTATGTAATTGTGTCGACTTCTCATGTCAAATACAATTGACAGTAATGAAATTGGTGGCCAAGAATTTAGTGGTAATGATGAGATAATTATATAGAAACTTGACAAAATGGGTGTACGTTGTTGATCCTTAGAAAAATTGATATTTGGGGCAATTTTTAATTCCTATTTAGCTTAGGTTTTTGAGGTTTTGTTCATTCATAAATTAAGACTTAAACCTAAGTTTGAAATTTAGAAATAATTGATTATAAAATTGGATGGGTTTTGGGTCTAGATTAGGTCATATAGTACTATGGATGTTGTTCATTTCAAAATTTAATTGTGAATTCTTATTGGATTAGATCGTGGTGCTTTGGATTCTATTCGAAAGGGGAATACTTAAGTCCCACAGTGAGTGTTCAATTATTAAGGCAAGTGAATTTTTCAACCTTTGTTAAGTATATAGAATCTTGTGCTTCCTTATGTGAGGTATTGAGAACGATTTGAATTATAAAGTGATGTTGATGTGGTATCAAGAATATGTTGTTGTGAATTGTTCATTGTATTAAAATTTATCATCTCCTCATTATGGTGTAAACATGCCTATTTGCATCGATAATTGTGACAAGTGTTATGTGAACTGAGAAAGAATAAAGATTCAAAAGGATGTACCACTTTGAGGGACATGTCACACGCCGCGCGGATACTATAATTCGAGGGTCGTGTCACATGCCGCAATGGATACATGGACTAAAAGTCCCCCATGGGTCCTGGACTGAGAGACAACGAGTATGTATCACTAGGCTAAACATGCATCATTATACCTGATATTATTATATTGCATTGCATTGCACATTTTTATTATTTATAAACTTGTGAGTGTCTTTTTGTGAAATTTATGGTGGACGTACCTTATTCCTTGTGTTGTTGATCTATAATTGTTGGTGTGATATTATTGAGCTATACGATATGTAAATTGTGAGTTGTTAGGTTGGGATGGTTTTATGCAGGTTCGGTTGGAGTGTAGGAGTACTTGTATTCTATATTACTTGATTTTGTGTTTAGTAGTTCACTTGCTGGGTATCATGTGTTTGGTACTCACCCCTTGTTACTACATTTTTGTAGGTTACGAGCTCGGATCTTTATGACACCCTCTCTATTCTTCCTAGTCCGAGCCTTCTTGTGGAGATTGTGTGAGGTAGTTGTTTGTCATCCCAACGAACTCTCACTCCTATTTATGATTTTGTTCTACTTTAGACACTATATCATTTGAGACTTGAGTTTTCTTTCTAATCTATTATAATACATTAAGAGGCTTGTGCACGTAACAACCAGGTTTTGAGGATTTCTAATTAAGTTGACTTATTATCCGTAGTTAAACCTTTACTTTTATTTTTTCTTCCACACTTTGTTGTTGTAATTAGATTTTTTGCTAACTTGTCTTGGTGGGAATAAGACGAGTGCCATCACACCCATTTTTAGGTCGTGATAGTTGGTATTAGAGCTTAGGTTCATAGGTCTCACGTGCATATAAGTTGAGTCTAAGTAGAGTCTCAAAGATCGGTACGGAGACGTCTGTACTTATCTTTGAGAGGCTTTGAAGACTGTTAGGAAATTTCTTTTTATTTATTCTCTCTTATCGTGCGTAGTTATCTTAATTAGTACTAGAGCTACTATTACCGGTGGTAGAGGTGAGGTAGCTCCCGAGACAATTGTTGATACCCCAGTTAGGGATAGGGGTAGAGCTCTTGCTCTTGGAGCGGCACAAGTTAGAGGGCGGACTAGAGGGGCTTCTCCGGAGCCACAGATAGAGGTTGGGGAGGACCAAGGCCTTTCAGAGCACGTAGCCTCACCTTTATTGCAGGATACTATATTGAGGGTATTGAATGTACTTGAGAGTTTTGCTCTGAGTGTAACGCGACAGACATGCCAAACGGTTCTCAGACTAGAGAAGGAGCTCAAACTCCAAATCAGCATCAGGCTCCCATGGTTCACGGTCCGGTGGAGCAGCCACCATTGGGTCCTAGAGTTAAGATTGATCCTGCACCAGCCGTTGAGGTTCAGGGTGCTTCATTTGCTACTTTGACTGAGGCTGAGCAGCGCCGCTATGAGAGGTTTAGGAAGATGAACCCATCTCAATTTTAGGGTGGGATGACAGAGGATGCTCATGAGTTTCTGACTACTTATAGAGAGCTATTGGTTACTGTCGGCTTAGTTGAGTCACACGGGGTCCGATATGTTACTCTTCAGCTTCATGGGCCAGCCAGAGAATGGTGGAGGAAATATTCAGGATCTTTGCCGGTGGGATCTCCCACAGTGTCTTGGGAGATATTCTCTGGTGATTTCTATGATAGGTTTTTCCCTTGGAGCGTGAGGGAGGAGAGTCGCTTGAGGTTTGAGTGTCTGAGGCAGGATGACTTATCAATCACTGAGTATGAGACTCGTTTCTGTCAGTTATCTAGACATGTGATGAGTCGTAAAAATGCAACTTCGATAACGCTTTTCACTTAGAATTTTTGTAAGTTCTCAAGCAATTTTGTGGGTTTAATTGTGTGTTTAGTGTTATTTTCAGGAAATTAGGTTGAGGCATGGATACAGGAAATCAGGTTGTCGCACGGACGGCTGCATGGACCGTTCAACTGTACATAGTCTGTGTAGTTGTCATCGTTCACGCCGACTCCTAGATTTCCTATTTCGATTCATATTAGTTTTTAGGTAATATACATATTTATTAATCATTTTTTATGTTGTTGACGGCTGAACACAAGAGACTTGAGATATTTTCATTGTTTAAGCTACTTTTATCAAGATTTATGACTTTCCATCCATTCGATCGTGATTGTAAGCCATAAATTCATTGCATATTCAATCGTAAGTATTAATCATGATTTCTTTATCTCATTGTAATTCGAATTCTTCAATCATCTAGGCTAAACCCACAACTAGGGTTGTAGGAACCATGATAGCCAAAGAAGATAGGCAAATTTAGGGCAAAAGTCGAGAATGGTCATCATATACATCATAGGATATCAATTCAACTTAAACCTTAATGACTCAAACTGTTAGAATAACCTTGTATTCACTACATGGCCGAGAGGGATGTAGTGATTAGGAAAAGACTCCTATGGCAGAATTTGGGGTTGTTAACCTAGTCTAAGTGCTCGAGACCTAGAGGTAAGAGTATCCTAGGGTTTAAAGCAAGGGTAAAATGAGTAGCACGTTCTGAGACTGGATGGTGAGGAACGATATGCACCTAAGAGGGACTGGAAGGTGAATTAGGTGTTAACTATTTGCTTACCCTGTATATGTGATCACTATCGTAAAGGCCCTAAGTTTGAATATTGGAATTGGTATCATGGGGACCACAAACCTAGTCTAGCAAGATATTGTTGAACCTCAGTAGTCATCATAGAGAGTTAATCAGTAGGTTAAGTTTGATAATTAGCTTTTATATATCATTGCAAACCCCCCCCCCCCCATTTTTATTATGCATTGTTATTTCAGAAATAGTAATTACACGTGAGTCTAAGTACTAGTAGCTTTATTTTTATGCATTCCCTGTGGGATAGACCCCAACTCTTGTTGGGTTCTATAATTGTTCAACGACCTCTTTACACTTCGTTTGAGGTTTGAGTTTGGGCGTATCAAATTTTGGCACTGTTGTCGGGGAATACGAAGAAGATATAGTCTATTAGTGCTAATTTCAGTGTAATTCTATTTCCTGATTTTACTTTTTGTTTTGTTTGTTAGTGATGCAGGATACAGGTAGTGCATGCTCGCCACCCGCAGTGAAAGTGAACCACTAATCGCCTACGACCCAGAGCTACAGAGATCCATCCGAAGAAGGAATGCACAGGAGCGGGACGCTCAGAGGAGGCATGAGTTGGTTCTAAATGTTGAGAATAGGGGCCACAAAGGGATGTGTATTCATGATCTTGATGGAGAGAGAGAGTTCCATCGGTGATCCCTCCTCAGAATCACGCTGGGGTTAGACCACCTGCCCCTCTGCAGCCCCCTGCCCAGCAGCATCCACGAGCAAGATATGATGAGGAAGACAGTGTTAGGGCTACTGGAGCAATTGTCTTGCCACCACTGCCCGCTGGGGTGAAGTTCACGATCACTAGCATGATGCTGCAGATGATGTCGTTGAAGGGTCTGTTTACGGGACAACCACATGAAGATGCAGACCAACATCTCATGAATTTTGTCTTCACCTGCCAGTCATTCGAAATCTCGAGAGTTAATCAACAGGCTATCAGATTAAGGTTATTTCCATTGTCTCTGTCCAGGGAGGCAACAAAGTGGCTGAATGAACTCCCATACGACTCTATCCATACATGGGGTGAATTAAAGGAGGCATTTTTATAGAGATTCTTCCCGGCGTATGCAAAGCTTAAGTTGAAGGATGAGATTGGGTCGCACAGGCAGTTACCAACAGAGGCGCTATATGAGACTTGGGAGCGGTTCAGGCGAAAGATTAAGCAATGCCCGAACCATAACCTCACAGATGAGCATCTAAAGGAGGTTTTCTACAGGCCATGTAACTTTGTTACTAAGCCGATTGTTGATGTAGCCTGTGGGGGTTCGTATATGGCTAGAACATTTCCTGATATTATAGGCATCTTGGATCAAGCGTCTAAAAGTAGCAGAGCCTGGTATACGAGATATGGCGATTGTTCAGGGTTTCTCATTAGGATGAGTGTAGAACAACGTAAGAAAGAAGAGGAACGAGACCAATACATGGCCCATATGTGAACTTAGATGGATTTTCTAACAAAGAAGTTATTGGGTGGAGGTCTAGAGAAAGTCAAAGTGGTAGATATGGCACCCAAGTATGATGATGCAGGGTTCGAGTATGATAAAGAGGCTAAGTTGCTGAATAGTCAGGGGGGTTTTCGGATATTCAACTCCAGAAATCAAGGTCAGAACTTTGGATGAGAAAATTACTATGATCGGCCTGTGGCTAGAGATAATGGCAACTGGCAGACCAGGGACAACTATAGAAATGATCGGCCAGCCACATACGTACCTCTTATGAATAGCGAACGCCCGAATAATGGTAGTGGCCCCTCGAAGCTGGAAGAGATGATGGATAAAGTGCTATACAAAGTGGAAATGACTGAATGTTGGTTGAGGTACATGCGTGGGGAAATGTCTAATATTCGTCAGTTAGTGGACTCTCACTCTACTTCAATTAACCAACTAGAGAAGCAAATGAGGCAGTTATCAACGTTACTAAATCAGAGAAAGGTTGGGTCCCTTCCTAGTAATACCATCCAGAAATCCAAAAATGATGGTCACTGCATGGTTGTGACCACAAGAAGTGGGAAGGTACTCCCTGACCCAGTGCTAGCCAGAGATGATAGGGCAGTTCAGGAGAGTAGCAATGTGGCTAACACCAGTGTGCACCAGACTGATGAGATAGTTGAGAAAGTAGCGGTGATACCTACTGATGTTGAGAGTGTTCAGGACCCAAGTGGGTCTGGCAAACTAGAGCCAACACCTTGGCCAGCTGTACCTAAGCCGCCACCACCTTTTCCACAGAGGTTGAAGAAGAAGGCAGACAACGACAAGTTTCAGAAGTTTTTAGAAATTTTAAAAGAGTTATCTTTCAATATACCCTTAGTGGAAGCACTAGAACCGATGCCGGGCTATGCTAAGTTCATGAAGGACTTAGTAACAAAGAAGCGGACTATCACATCCGATTTGGCAGGGACCATCCACCACTGTAGTGCCATTGCTATGAGATCGTTAGTTGAGAAAAAGGAGGATCCTGGGGCCTTTACTATTCCATGCACAATAGGAGCTTTTGATTTTGCACAGGCTCTCTACGATTTGGGTGTTAGTATAAACCTGATGCCGCTAGAAGTATATAAGCAGTTAGGCTTGGGATCCCCCACACCCACGACTATGCGGCTACTTATGGCAGACAGGTCAGTCAAGAGGCCCGTGGGAATTCTTTGCGACGTACCCTGCAAATTTCGTTATTCTAGATTTCCAGGTCGACTTTGAGGTTCCCATCTTCCTTGGGAGACCATTCTTTCCTACTGGCAGAGCATTGGTGAATGTGGAGTGTTGAGAGTTGACCTTCAGATTGAACTCAGAAGAGGTCAAATTCAATGTTTGTGCATCTATGAAGTGGCCCAGAGAGATGTCGGTGATGTCAATCATAGATGTAGAGGAGACTTACTTTTCTAAGGTCCCTATTGAGGAAGAACTGAGTGTTGATGAGTTGGTTGTAGTAATCATGAATTTTCCCAATGACAGTGTGACTGACTATAAGGGTACGGTGCAAGCATTGCAAGGCAGGGGAACCAGACCCTACGTGCCAAGAAAGTTGGATCTAGATTTACAATACAAACCATCACCACCCGCTAAGCCTTCTGTTGAAGAGCCTCCAACAGTGGAGCTCAAAGAACTACCACAACACTTAAGGTATGTTTTTCTTAGTAATAATAACACTTTACCTGTGATTGGAGCTGCAGATTTGCAGGAAATGCAAATGGTGGCATTGTTGAGGGTACTACAACAGTTCAAGAAAGCAATTAGTTGGTCCATTGCTGACATTGTGGGGATTCCGCTAGGCATATGCACTCAAAAAATTAAGTTAGAAGATAACTGTGTGCCTAGCATCGAACATCAGCGTAGGCTTGACCCGTCCATACAGGAGGTCGGGGTATAATCAAATATCGATAGCACTCGAAGATCAAGAGAAAACTACCTTTACATGTCCATATAAGACATTCGCCTTCAGACAGATGTTATTTGGGTTGTGTAATGCCCCAACTACGTTTCAGTGATACATAATGTCAATCTTTTCAGACATGGTTGAGTATACCTTGGAAGTCTTCATGGATGATTTCTCGGTGGTGGGTGTCATTTGACAATTGTCTTCTTAACCTAAGCAGGGCTCTACAGTGTTGCGAAGAGGCGAACCTGGTTTTGAACTGGGAAAAATATCATTTCATGGTCAAGGAGGGGATAGTCCTTGTCCACAAGATCTCAAAAAGAGGCATAGAGGTAGATAAGGCTAAGATTGAAGTTATTGAAAAACTGTCGCCGCTTATCACAGTGAAAGGAGTCAGAAGTTTCTTCGGGCACGCCGGATTCTACCGCCGGTTCATAAAAGAATTTTCCATAATTGCTCATCCATTGTGTAAGCTGCTGGAAAAAGACGCCAAGTTCCAGTTCAATGAAAGTTGCAAACGGGCTTTTATGACTTTGAAGCAAAAGTTGATTACTGTGCCTATGGTTGTGGCTCCTGACTGGTCAGCCCCGTTTGAAATTATGTGCGACGCAAGTAGAACTGTTGTGGGATTTGTGCTGGGTCTGAACCACAATAAGATCTTTCACCGCATTTACTACGCCAGCAAGACCCTGAATGAAGCCCAGAGAAACTACACTGTAACTGAACAGGAATTGCTGGAAGTGGTCTATGCTTTTGACAAGTTTTGGGCCTACCTCTTGGGTGCCAAGGTAATTGTGCATACTAACAATGCAGTATTGACGTATCTTATGGCCAAAAAGGATGCCAAGCCATGGATGATACGGTGGGTTCTACTATTTCAAGAGTTTGATTTTGAAGTTCAAGATAGAAAAGGGATCGAAAACCAAGTTGCAGATCACCTATCTCACCTGGAGGATGAGTCAAAGGGGAACGACTGGTTAACCATCGATGATCTATTTCCCGATGAGCAGGTACTAGCCTCTTCTGTTGATCCAATTCCATGGTATGCTAATTATGCTAAATCTTTGGTAAGTGACCTCATGCCTGAGGACTTAACCTCTCACCAGAGAAAAACGTTTCTCCATGATGTGCGCAGGTACTTTTGGGATGAACCATTCTTTTTCCGCACATGTGCTGATGGGATCATTCGGAGGTGCGTTCCTGAAGAAGAGATGTTGAGCATAATGGAAGCATGTCATGCTTCTCCCGTGGGGGGCACCACAGTAGTGCTAGGACTGCTAAAAAGATACTCCAATGTGGATACTACTAGTCCACTCTGTACAAGGATACTCATGACCTAGTGGTGGGATGTGACCAATGTTAGAGACAAGGTAATATCTCTAGGCGCCAGGAGATGTCCTTGACGCCTATTCTCGAGGTTAAAATCTTTGATGTCTAGGGCATTGACTTCATGGGCCCCTTTGTGAGCTCTTATGGAATGAGGTATATCATGGTAGCAGTTGACTATGTATCGAAGTGGGTGGAAGCAGTAGCATTGCCAACCAATGAGAGTAAGAGTATAGCCCAATTTCTGAGGCGAAACATCTTCTCCAGATTTGGGACTCCCAAAACTATCATTAGTGATGGGGGAACCCATTTCTATAACAAGATCTTTCATGCGGTTCTAGCTAAGTATGGGATCAAGCAACATAAGGTCGCCACACCCTACCATCCGTAAACTTGTGGACAAGTTGAGGTGTCGAACAGGGAAATCAAAGAGATCCTAGCAAAATTTGTTAATGCTTCTAGGACTGATTGGGCAAGGAAACTTGATGATGCGCTTTGGGCCTACCGCACAACCTACAAAACCCCTATCGGTATGTCCCCATACCAATTGGTATTTGGTAAGGCATGTCACTTACCCGTGGAGCTAGAACATAAGACATTGTGGGCTTTAAAGAAGTTGAACATGAATTTAGAGGAAGCCGCAGATCTGAGGTTGGACCAAATCAATGAGCTAGATGAGGTGCGTTTGCAAGCTTACTATAGTGCTGCACTGTACAAGGCCAGGATAAAGGCACAACACAACATACACATCACACCGGTAGCTTTAATATAGGCGACAAGGTCTTTTTTTATAACTCTCGGTTGCGGCTGTTTCCAGGTAAGTTAAATTCTAGATGGGCTGGCCCATATAAGGTTGTTCAATTCTTCCCCCATGGTGCATTGGAGTTAGAAACTGAGAATGGGTACAGGTTCAAGGTAAATGGCCAAAGAGTCAAGCAATATGAGGGTGCTATTTTTGAAGCCTCGTGGTGGAGGTAGTGTATCTTGTTGAAGTCTGAGTAGTCAGGGAGCCCCATCATGCCGCGACGTAAAATGAAGCGCTTCATGGGAGACAACCCATGTTGTAATTATTACTTTAAACAAAAAAAAAGTGTTTAAATTGAATTATTTACTTTTTGTATGTCATTAGTCATTGTGTTTGTAGTTGCAGATGCAGGTTGGTGTGCTAGAACGGTCATTACTGTGGGAAAAAGGGGATACAACGAGGGCTGGAACGACAAATTGGGCAAAATGAGCCACGAACAATGACACGACACTGTCCATGAGCCGTGTAAGACCACACGGTCTATGATTATGTCATAGTCACGTCCTCTCAGGTAAGTTCGTCAAGGTGTCAACTCCCATACCACAGATGGCAAAATGGCTCGTGTGATACCACACAAACCGCGAGGCCAACCGTGAAGTAAGGCAGTAACTGCATCATTCTGGAAAGTTAGTCGAAAGCTAAAGTCCCATTACACGGACAGCCAAACGGCCCGTGTGACACCACACGGACCATGAGGCAAACCGTTAAATGAGGCAGTGAAGGCATGCTCCAGGATAGTTGGTCAACACCCCAAGTCTCATCTCACAGATAACCAAATGGCCCTTGTAACACCACATGGACCGTGTGGCAAACCGTGAAGTGGGGTAGTGCATACCTCTAGGTCAGTCAATCATAGGTTCGACGTCCAGTTTGACAAATGACCACACGTATCATGTACCATCACACGAACTATCAAGGCAACCATGTAGTGGGACAGTGAACACGTCCTTCCAAGTACGTGTTTACTAGGACAAGTCCCGTGTCACGGAACACCAAACAGACAGTGGTTAACCACACGACCCGTGAGCCAATTGTTTAAGGGGACCATGAAATTAGTCATTGGCCAAGTAAATTTTAATGGAGGACCCCACAGTTCGTGACACGTGGCATGGTCTGTCCAGCTGACCGTGTTAAAGTTAAATTTATTCAACCCGCAAACCTCCATTCTTCACTTTTCCTCATATTTTCTCTTCAACTGCCTTTCATACTCACTCCACTCCCTCACAACCTATCTCCCTATCCACGAATTGCAATCTTTCTCACACTCCGTCTAGCAATACACTTGGTTTAAGGTCTTATTGTCTTCACTCACCTCTTAATTTCGTCAAGAATCAAGTAAGTAATCCTTTGATTTCTTCTTTATTTTGGCAAAATTGGTGTTTCATGTGCTTCCCTTTGGAAAGAACTTGAAGTTTGAGGTGCTAAATTATCTTGTAGTGGGGTAAATCGGGTGTGGAAAATAGGTGGGTGCCTTGAACCACCATTGATGAACTTTTGAAATTTTCTTGAAATTGCTTTGAAATTAGGTAGTTGATGTAGTTTTGTTGCGTAAACCTTTAATATTCGTTGTGTCATGTGTGTGAAAGTGTGTCTACTCTCCGATCTGTGGACCTACGTACCAGATCTACAAGTTGTGTTTTTTGAGACTCGTTCACGGTGCTTCCCATGGCACTGTTCATGGACCGTGCACCTTTACACGGACCGTGAGCTTGTCCATCGAGTGTGCCTTCGGCAAGCCTTGAACGAATGAGCACGACGAGGCACACGACCTACCTCACGACCCATGTACGGTCCCATCGTCCGTATAGGGGTTTCGTCCAGGTGCCCTAGTTCTTCCACACACAAGTCCCAAAATACGGACATTCGTACGGCCTGTGACCCTATTCACAGTCCGTGATGGGGGTTCTAGCAAGGTGTCAATTTCATAGCATCACAAGTCCATCCAGACGGACCTGTTCACGGTTCGTGCCACATCACACGATCCGTGTAGGGTCCGTCCAACTTGCATTTATAGTTGTTAATTATTTTTCCTAGTTTCGTGTCTGTCATGTTTGCGTAGAGGGCCTTAGGTGCAATTTCTCGATGATAGACCGGGTGACACCCCTCTTAAGGGTTATTGTCACTTAGTACCCGTTAATTAGTTACTCTATAGATTTTTATGGTGTCTAACATTTCTTGCTTTGTTGACTGCAGGCATAATGGGACCTCACCGTCAAACCCGCTTTCATTATTCCCCCACCAAGTCATCCAGCCAGGCATCAGATAATGACTCGGGAGCAGAGTCATCAGGAGGGTCAGAAGTCTGCTACACTGGGACTGTCTCACCTCACTCACCCCATACAACTCAGTTTCATAGGGCCTACCATACCGTGACCCCCCTTTCTATTGAGGGGGTCCCACTTCCAGTGGGAGAGGAGGAGCCTGCGACACAGGAATTCAAGGAGGAGGCCTATGCAGCCACTCCTGACGCACCGGACCACCAAGATGACACTGTGGAGGATGAGCTTTGAGACAGCGATGATGAGGCTATACACTATGTTCCAAAAAGCCTGGGTTCTATGGGCCAGCTCTCATCCAGGAGTTTTACTCCTCTTATGTTGTTCATCTTCTGAATGCAGTGGGAGCGGTTCTAAGAGGTCGCGGCGCCATATGGCCATGAATGTGGCCCCACTACATCACCTGTCTATTCGGGGTCGGGAAGTTGATATTTCAAAAACTACTATTAATTGATTCCTGCATGGACCAGATTACAGACCCCCAACTGATAGACTGTATGCCGCCAAAGTCTACCAGGTTTCTGGGGTAGCACTATTGGCGGATCCTGATTCTAGAGTTGCTGTCGTGACCTGGATTGCACAACAGATTGCATTGCAAGGTGCTGAAGTTGCTTGGGTCACTGACCCACGGATCCCCATTACCAAGGCCACCCTCACTTTTCATGCTAAGTTTTGGTGGTCCATGGTGCGTGCCTGCTTGTGACCCACTCTCAATGATAGCACCCTTCAGTTATTGCAAACTTCATTGGTGGCGTGCCTCATATCCCGCTACCTTATTAATGTGGGGCGAGTCATCACCATTGAGATAAGAGACCGGGCATTTAGTGAGCATTTAACCTTGTCGTTCCCTTGACTAATTAGAGGACTCTGCTGGTGGGCCCACGTTCCTACTACCAGGTATTTAGATCGAAAAATATCTCCTACTACTGGGGGTTAATATAGCTCTGATTAAAGATGTCAATAATCCCTTCTTCCGTCTAGGACACAGCGCTATGGGGCCCCACCAATATTTCCTCAAGTAGCCCCGTAACAACCCATAGATTTGAAGGGTGCCACAAGTATTCCTCCAACGGGTGAGGCATCGGAGCAGGCCGGGGGTAGCACTTCACAGGCGGCAGCGGCTCCGGGTTATGCCTATGTGCCATATGAGTTCCTAGCCTTATTGGTAAATGAGCAGCGGCAGACCTGGGCCATAGTAGACCAAATTATAGAGAGGATGCCGTAGGTGCTTTAGAATCATGCAGAGTCGATCCGCTCTGAGCTTCGGAAAGAGATAGCTATTCTCCAAAACCAGATAACTAACTTGGAGACGTATTTTCATGAGCAGTTCAATAGTCTGTCGTGGATGGAGACAACTCATATTACAAACACGGTTGCCGAAATGAAGAATCAAATCGTCATGCTCAGAGCCAAGTATAATGCCCCGCCTCCACCTTCTCCTGCTGAGTCACTGCTGAACTTGTTTTCAGTTCCTGCCCCCGCTCCATCTTTGGATGATTATTGGGTTGTTCCCCCTCCGGCACCAGCTGCTCTCACTATGGCACCACCTGAGACTTTCACCAGAAACGGAAGGACAAAAAATGCCACCAGTACTACAACCCGCCTGAGGATCCCAAGGAAGAGGAGGGCAGATAGATGCGCAGAGCGCTGCGAGCTAGCCGACGGGCCACTGCTTTACAGGCTGAACAGGATAGGCTGGCCTTTGAGGCGGCTCAAGCCGGAGCTTCTGGGAGTGCATCCGGTTGAGATCCGCCCTTTGATAGAGATGACCCCACTGGGTGGTCGCATGTTGATGATACTTATCAGCCAGATGCCTAGTGCATCTCAGGTATGTTCTTTTCTCCCTTTGTTCTTATATTTCTTGCTTTATGTGTATTGAGGGCATTACACTATCTTTTTGGTGGGGGTAGGGCAGTCCTGCCTCGTGGGAGTTTTTGTTGACATGTTTCTTTTCTCTCAGGTAGTCTATCTAGTAGAACTGACATGTTTAGGTTGTAAAATTAGCATAAGAATAGGATCGTAATAGAGTCTGCAATAACCCTGAGTTTGTATGACTATAATGGCCCATATTCACAGTGATTGTGTGTGCATGCATCTTGTCCTTACTAACTTGTGTGATTCTGTGTTAAGCATTTCGTACATTGTCTAGTTGATTGTGGAATGAATGAGAATGATTTGGTTGGTTGGTACTAAAGAGCATAGGATGTGTGCCATGTGCGTGTGAGCCCATTTGCTTTAATTTAATTGACGCACTTGTAAGCTAGAACTTGCCCAGTTAGTCCCACTGAAATAATTGGATAACTGGATTAGGAAAGAATCTTAGCCTATTTTTGTGTAAAGTCACTTAGCCTAAAACTGACCAACCAAATGAAAATGTTCCCTTTGAACCAAAATTTGAGCCTTAATGAACCTTTTCTTTATAATCACCCAACCCACCTTCCTTATTTATATGCAAATCTTTACTTTGGCCCTGGTCTCTCCAAGGACATTGTGAATCACAATTTAGGTCAACACCTAAGTTGAGGGTGCTTTTATTGGCCCTAGTCCTGTTAAAAAGACACTGTACACCTCAACATAGGCAAAAACCCTAAGTTGAGGGTGGCTATTGTAGGGAAAGCGGAAGAGTAAAAGGGGGAAAAAGGGGTCAAGTGATGAAAATAAAACAAGACAAAACAAAAAGTTTGGGGAGTGAAGCCACAGAAGTGAAGCCACAAATAAAATAAAATAAAATAAAATAAAATAAATAGATATATATAAAATGAAATAAAATAAAAAGTGGAAATGCTCCCTACAACATTGGGGATAGGGAACAATAAGAACTTGAGTACAAGAAATTGAGGGCTAAGCCAAGGTAGTGTCTTGGAAGGGCAAATTTAGTCACTATTGATCCTAAATGTACTACACCTTAACCCGAGCCTACGTTACAAGCCATAAAAGCCCTATAGTGATCCTAAAAAGGTTGTTCTAGAGTTGAGGTGGTGAAAATAAGGGCAAGCATATGGTCTATACTTGTGTGTCAGTTGAAAATTTGTTGTGAGCATAAGTGTCTACATTCTAGTCTCTGTTATGCAATCATATACGGTGTGTGAGACTTCTTTGTGGCGAGGGCACCATCCTTGAACGATTTTGTTGCCAAACCATCCAACCATCGTTATTCTTAAGTATAAGTAGATTAACTGGATGTAATATGATGCTTAGCCAGAGTTGTGTAAGTCTGTTGGGATGCATGTACATATTAAGTTTGCTTCTACTGTGTGAATATGAGTGACTTGGGGATTATTGTATGACATCTATTAGGGGTTTGTACTTGTGTATTGTAGTGTGTGTTTTAGTTATTGCTTGAGGACAAGCAAGTATTTTAAGTTGAGGGTGTTTATGAGTCCCGAAAATGCAACTCTCAAGAAAATTCGTGGGTTTAATGGTGTGTTTAGTGTTATTTTTAGGAAATCAGGTTGAGGCATGGATACAGGTAGAATGGAAGCAATGAACATGAAAAATGTCAGTGTCAGCCTCACACGGGCACCTTCATGGGCCGTGTAAGCTTACATGGGTCGTCAGGTGGTTTGTGAAGATTGGCAGTAAGCTAAAAATGTTTAACCAAGCTGAAAATAGTCAAGTGTCTCTTCACGGGAGGCTTAACGGTCCGTGTACGTCTTCACGGGTCGTGTAGCTGACCGTGGAGGGAGGCAGAAAGTCTGACTGCAATTGAACAAGGAAACACTTCCAAGTGAGATTACACTATATGTTTAACGAGTTGTGGTACAGTTTATGGACCGTAGGCTCAACTATGAGACGAGGCAAAAAGTGAAGACGGAGAAAGCAAAGAAAATGGGACCAAGTGAAAATACACGGGACCCTTAACGGGTCGTGTGGCTTCTCACAGGCCGTGTGGCTTCTCACAGGCCGTTTGGCCGCTCGTGAAGTGAGGCAAAACCTTTGGCAAAGAGTGCACGAAAATGGTTCCTAAGGAAGGTTACACGGTACCTGTTTATGACCGTGAGGCTGTACACGGCCCATCATGTCGTCCGTGGTGTGAGGCGGAAAGTTTAGCAGAAACGGTGCAAGAAATGTGTTCAAGTGTGGTCTCACAGATGGATGCACGGACCGTTCAACTGTACACGGTTTATGTAGTTGTCGTCGTTCATGCCGACATCCAGATTTTCCATTTCGATTTGGATTAGTTTTTAGGTCATATATATATTTTTGATTGTAAGCCATAAAATCATTGCATATTCAATCGTAAGTATTAATCATGATTTCTTTATCTCAATGTAATTCAAATTCTTCAATCATGCTAGGCTAAACCTATAACTAGGGTTGTGGGAACCATGATAGCCAAAGAAGATAGGCAAATTTAGGGCAAAAGTCGAGAATGGTCATTATATATATCATAGGATGTCTTCAATTCAACTTAAACCTTAATGAGTCGATGTGTTAGGGTAACCCTATGTTCACTACATGGCCGAGAGGAACGTAGTGATTAGGAAAAGACTCCTATGGTAGCATTTGGGGTTGTTAATCTAGTCTAAGTACTCGAGACCGAGAGGTAAGAATCCTGGGGTTTAAAGCAAGGGTAAAATGAGTAGCACGTTCTGAGACTGGAAGGTGAGGAACTATGTAACAACCCAAAAATTTTCGAAATCTACTTATGGTTGGCATTCTATGATGTACAACAAGCCATGTATGAATTTTGGTGGCCACGGGTTGAGTTTAAGTGGCCGAATCAAAATTGGGCTAGAAAGTGGCCTCGAGGGACAGTTTTGAC
>JBCEWC010003851.1:0-28959 GCA_038996855.1 Solanum aculeatissimum | reverse complement strand
GAAGATTAGGATTGGGGGTTTACTTTGTTGTAAAGGGAGAGTCTCCCTTGTTTATAGCTTTCCTAGTTAGCTTGCATAGAGAGGAGTCCTCTCTTAGGCATATAGTTTCTAGGCTTACACCATGTATTTAAAGGGGATAAGTTGGACAACTTTAGATAGTTGGAAGACTTATGTACCATCTTAGGCGGAGGTCAGGTTTAGCCCCCCTCCTTTTGTACTTTTAATTTTTTTATAATAAACCTTGGGGGTGTTGCTCAACTCCTAGCCGTCCAAGAGGTGGGGCCCTCTTGGAATAGGCCCGTTTCCCCATAAAATAAAAATAAAAAACACTCTTTAATCCATAACTCCTGTACAATGGCTCAAACCTGAAGGACAGTGGATCAAAGTGAACATAGATGGTAGTGCCTTAAACAACCCAGGTAGTATTGGAGCAGGAGGAGTTCTGAGAGATAGTAAAGGAGACCTTATTGTTGCCTTTGCACAACCTTTAGGACAGGGCACTAACCAACAAGCTGAAGCTCTTGCAGCTGCTATAGGTCTTGAATGGTGTGTCCATATGGGAGCCAATAGAGTCCATCTGGAGGTGGATGTTGAGTCTCTCAGATCATGGATAAACCACACATCAACTCCCCCTTGGAAACTACAGAAAGAGCTGGAGAGAATCCAACTCTCAAGAGTCCATATTCAGGAATTCAAATGTAGCCATGTTCTGAGAGAAGCAAACCAGGTTGCAGATTCTCTAGCTAAGTACAACCAGCATTTTAGTATCCCTCAAGTGTTTCATGATGCAAACCTTACTCTAAGAGACAGCAAAGCACACCTAAGAATGGACAAGATGCTAATAGTTTCTTTCAGGAGGAAACAATTGAAGAGGATGAGGAAACAACCCTAGCTGATTCATTCACATGACAGAGATCCTTCCACTGATCCAGGAGCTGAACAACAGGATATAAATAGGATTAGTATTAGGATTTTGCTCAAATTTTAAGGGGAGAGTCTCCCTTGTTTATTGCTTTCCTAGAATTTTATAACGAGATGAGTCCTCTCTTAGGATTTTCTTGGATTGTTCACTTTCTTTGGGTCTCATCATTAGTGCTTTAAGCTAGCCATTGAGTACCACTATTAGGAGGAGGTAAGGGTCATGCCCCCCTCTATGTATTTCTTTTGGTTTGGTTTATTACGTTAAAGCCTGGGGGTGTTGCATAGCCCCTGACCTTCCCATAGGGTCTTTCAAAATTAAAAAAAAAACACTCTTTAATCCTCACCAAAATTCTCTCAATCCTCTTGACCTCGATTGATGAAAGCTTGAAGAAATTTGGGAAAAATCATCTTTCTTGCAAAATCATCCAATTCCCTTGGCTAATGTTAAGGTATGTGGGATTGATTCATGAATTCCTTTTCATCTATGAAGACCCAAGAACCCTTATCTTTAAATTTTGAATTTAAGTTTTTATTAAATTATGGGTTCTTTAAATTTTGATATATTCAATTGAATTAAGTTGTGGGCTGTACAAATTAGGTGATTTAAAGTTGATTTAAGTTTGAATTTCATAAATTGCATTGAAACTCTTGAAGGTCTAATGTGAATATCCCTTTGATGATTTAATAAGCATGGGTAAGTTGCATTATGTTTTGAATTGGTATTTTCTCATGAATTATGTTGAATTATCTATTGAATTATGGTTTAAGGTTTTAACCTCCACTACCCATGCATTTTATTTCTCATTCATGGCATATGCATTGAAGTATGGTTATGATGAAATTCTCATTAAGGGCATGGCCCTCTTGTTATGGTATGATATGTTAAGACTTGTGATCACACAGTCTCTTTATGGCTCTTTGAGCATTTTGGATGCTTGCACCACTTTGATATGTTATGAAGGCTTGATATGATAAGCTATGTAGATGAACTACTCCTATTGCATTGATATGAAAATGGTTTTAAAAATTCATGTTGGCTTTTTAGCATAAGTATGGATATGAATTTGATAATGATATGGTTTTCTAATGATGCATGGTTTTGAAAGGAATGTAAACCCTTCGTTTTGAAAGGCTTGCATGTATATATGTATTCCCATGGGATAAGGCTTAGAACCAAGGGATTGGAGTCGAAGTGGACTAGCTCACAGGGTCCATACTCCTTTCTGTCAAACCATGTGCCAACTTGGAATTTCTCCCTAGATGGGATGACTTTTTATGTTTCCCCTTGTAGAAGGGTGACTAGGGATCGACCTGGCAAGTAGTACGAATCCAAGTAGTAGCTTGCTCGGGTTCCCTCTATTGTCGGTTGAGGTAACATCCTCGCTATAATATGATTCTTAGGTTGCATTTCATGCATCATGGAATGGCATATTGTTATGATATACTCATCTTTTGGCTATGTGCATTCCTTTCATATCACTTGTCCCCTTGTCATCTTGCTTGGTCATATTATTATGTCATATGCATTGCATGCCCACATACTTAGTGCATATTATGTTCTAACCCATAATCTTTGTCTACATGTTCTAACCATGTAGGGACCGGCGACGATCTCTATCTCCCATTGGACGACGAGTGACATCTTTGAAGCTATTTGCTTCTGGTGAGCCCTTTTGTTCAAGGGCAATAACTATTTTCTATCTTCCTTGTATTGTTTTATTTTCCTTTCTTTATGACTTGAGGGTGAACCCTGATTATGTCGAGGCCCCACTCTATCTTATTTAGAGGCTATGTTGGACATGCAAAACTCTTGAACGTTATATTATATTTTGTTGAGATATTATGGCTATTGAGATTTTCTTATGGAAGTGATGGTCTGATTATGCTTATTATTACACATTGTGCTTGTGAATGTTGGGAATGTGCCTATGTGGAAAGTCCCCTTATTCGGTATGCCCCTATAGCTTGAGTCCTACTTATCCGCCCCTTAGAAATACTTGTTATGTGTTATGTGATCCATATCCATCCCATCCCCGACAACATTCCCATATCTTGAGTCCAAAGCCCCATTCTCCCTAGAAATATATGCTATATGTTTACATTTCCAAACTTCCGAATCGATGATGTGTGTAATGATGCTATGATTAATTTATCGAGGACTTTTGAGTACTCCTTTGCCATGTCATATCTAGGCCCCACTTTCGAGTCATGACAAGTCATTTTGGTGTGATGGCCCCCTTCCTTACGACCTGGTCATTTCAAAAGGATTTTCATATCATATCATATTGTAGCCGTACCTTAGGACCTGGTCATTTTGGTAAGGGTTACCATATTCTATACTGGCACATAGTTCAAGAGAGAGGAGTGGGACCTTTGGAGATAGCCCACTTATTACTACAATCTCATTTGGTGCTAAGTCATTATCCCACAAGAATACATATATATATATACATGCATTTAAAACAAAGGATAAGTACTTTGAAATAATAACCATGAATAATTGGGCTTAAAGGCCAAATCACTTGCTTCACATTCATGCATACGTGACTAAAAAGTCAAAACATCTCATAATCAAACTTCGAGCTAAAAAAATGCCAAATACGTTTCCATGTCTTACTTTCGTGCATAGGAGTAGCTCTGTACATATCAAATCATATTGGTGTAAACACCTATAATTGCTCAAAGAGTCAAATCATCGACATTATGTGATCACATTTTTGTCATAACCAATACTTGTTAAAAATTATAGTCATAAACATATTTGGGACTTAGCCCACCTCATAAACTTCATAAAATTCTTGCTCATGAATGCAAATATCATGAATGATGATAAGAATAGCATGGAAAATTAGAATTCATAATTTAAACTCATAATAGGAAGAATCCATATGAAATCCAAAGTTAAATCAACAATTAAAACTCAATTAATATAACCCATGCATAGATTTAAAGCTTAAAGGGACATGCATAATTGAATCTTCATAAAACTAATGGAATTCAACAAATTAGGGCTTAATTTAATTTAAAATCAATAATTAAATACATCCCATACTTCAATTTAATTAAATCATTCATAAATTTAAATACCCAATTTTATAATAAGCATAATTTCATAAAATCAATTGAAGAAATCCATTTAGGATTTCATGGTTGAAAGGAGCCATGAATAAATTCTCACGTACCTTGATTAGCCAAGAAACGTAACAAGAATTGATGAAGAATAGAGTCCTCCCTTGATTCCAAAGCTGAGTCTTCAATAGGTCTTTGGGAGGAGTTCTTAAGAGGGTTTGAGTAAAATTCCAAGTGTTTGAATGAATTGAATGAAGATAAATGAATAAAATCTAATTTGGGGGCTTAGAATAGGTTTAAAGGTCTTAAAAAACCTTAGGAATGGGTCAAATTATCAAAAATTCCTCAATAAAATGAAACTTGGACTTTTAACCCTAAGCTCTCATCGTTGGTTTCACGAGTTGTTAGCCTCTTCATGGGTCGTGAGGCTCACCAACTCAGCCCAGGCAGTCCCTACGAAAATGGCCATAACTTCTTGCTACGAACTTGGAATTAAGTGAAAACAGTTTTGTTGAAAATATAATTGAAAGAGATTCAATTTTATATGTAATGGACCACCCAATTATTCTTGTGATAAGAGATATAACCAGTTAAAGTTGTGTCTTCCAATGGTTCATGTGAGATTCCATACTTAGAAAATTTTTCACACCGACACTTTAATGTCCACCTTCACGGGCCGTATGATGGCTCACGGACCATACAATGGTCCGTGTGGCTTGCCTTGGTCATGAACTTGTCAATTCTTACATGAGAAGCAGCCACACGAGCCTTCCAAGGCTCCCCGGGCTATTTGGCCCCTCGTCAACATGACACAAGCTTCCGGAATGGTAATTTCACACTTACAACCAACCGTTGGGTCAAGGCCATCCTGAAACATCTTAACACACCTCGTGAGAGGTCACACAAACCACTTCACAGACAATTAAGTGGCACACGGTCCGTGAAGGTCACCATGGGAGTGTGCCTTAGTCAATTTTCTAGAAAAGGATCTCTGTGCAGGCAGTCCCACCAAAAAGGCCATAACTTCTTCATCCGAACTCCGAATTAAGTGAAACCAAGTATGTTGGAAAGATAACTCAAATAGATTCAATTTTATATGTCATTTCCCTCCCAGTTCTACCTTTTCTAAGATTTAGGACCATTTAAAGTCAGTACTTCTACAAGACATCATGTAAAACTTAACTAATACGATTTATTTGAATACGACCATTCAAGAGAGACACATGAAGATCATTAGCCAATAAACATAAGTTATCAGATCCTCATTCGTTTCACAAGGTCCTAAAATTTTTGGGTTTTTACAATACGTGCTCACAACAGATAGGCCCAACTATATCTAATATGCAGTAATCAAGTCATAATGTGACAAGAAATCAACAAGTGGCCCTACGATAATCATATCACATCAATATCAAGCAACATACACCCACAGATGTTAGACACATCAGAATACATACCTATTCACAACATTAGCTCATATACGACCCTTACTAGACCTCTCTGCAACTTCAGAAGGTTCTAAAATCAGAGCTTAAACAACTTCAGAAGGTTCTAAAATTTACAGGTTGTTACAGTGGGCAAGTCTAAGGTGCCCAAAGGACTAACCCTTTTTATGCTCTTCATGGTCATCAAGTGGTTGAAGAGACTCTGAATATGGTCACTGGTATATTCAAAGTTTTCAATTTTGATGCATATGCCTTATTAGACCTAGGAGCTAATTTATTATTTGTGACCACTTCTCTTTCTAATAAATTTTATGCATGTGCCAAAGTCCTTCATACTCCCTATGAAGTATGTAACCCCATAGGAGAGTCCATTGTCACTTGAAGAGTCTATAGAAATTTCCCTATATCTATTTTGCATAAAGTAGTCCCTTGTTATCTAGTTGAGATCTCCATGGTAGATATTTATATAATACTTGGGATGGATTGGGTGCATGCCTCATATGGCTCCATTGATTGTAGAACCCGTAGAGTCAAGTTTCAATTCCCAAATGAGCCTATTCTTGAGTAAGAGGGTAGTAACTCTTCATGTAGAGGTCAATTTATTTCTTTTTTAAAGGCCCAAAAATGATCTCTAAAGGGTGTATATACCATTCGTTGAGATTCAAAGATGCCACTTCAAAAGTTTCTTCTCTTAAGTCTATTCCCATTGTTAACGAGTTTCACGATGCATTTTTGGATAAGTTATCGGGTGTTCTGTCCTAAAGAAAAATAGACTTTGGTATAGATTTACTACCTAACACTCAACCTATCGCAATCTCTCTATATAGAATGGCTGCTACAGAGTTGAAGGAAATAAAAGAGCAATTGAAGGATTTGTTGGAGAAGGAATTCACAAGGTCTAGTAGGTCTCCATTGGGTGCTAAAGTACTATTTGTAAGGAAGAAAGACGGGTCACTCTTTATGTGTGTGGACTAACAATAACTTAAAAGGTCACTATCAAGAACAAGTACCTACTTCTCCAAGGTTGACTTAAGGTATTGATATCACCAATTGAGGGAGAGAGAGAGTGATATTTCTAAGATGGCATTTCAAACTAGGTATGGTCACTTCAAATTTGTAGTGATGTTGTTTGGTCTCACCAATGCACTAGATATATTCATAGACCTTATGAATAGGGTGTTCAAGCCCTAGCTTGACATGTTCATAGTGGTGTTCATTGACAACATTCTAATTTACTCCTGAGGTGAGAAAGAGCACATGTAGAATTTTAGGGTGGTATTGTAAACCCTAAGGGAAGAAAAGCTTTATGCAAATTTGACAAGTGTGAGTTTTGTCTAGATGAGGTTGCCTTCCTTAGGCTTGTGGTATCACATGATGGTATCAAGGTTGATCCTAAAGAAGATCGAAGCAGAGAGAAATTGTCCAAGTCCATTGACTCTTACAGACATAAAGAGTTTCTTAGGCCTAGCTGGATATTGTAGAAGGTTTGTGCAAGATTTCTCTCTATTTTGTCCCAACTCACCAAGTTAACTCAAGAAAATAAAGTTTGTGTTGACGGATGAGTGTGAGAGAAGCTTCCAAACTTTGAAGGATCGACTAACTTCAGCCCCAAAATTGACATTGATGATAGGAAATGATGGGTTTTTTTGTCTATTGTGATGCATCTAGGATTAGGTTTTCATGTATCCTAATGAAATATTGTAATGTGATTGCTTATGCTTCAAGACAATTGAAGGTACATGAGAAAACTTACCCGACGCATGAGCTTGAGCTTGCGCCAGTAGTATTTGCCTTGAAAATTTAGTAACATTACTTATTGGGGTTCATATAGATGTTTTCACCGACCGTAAGAGCCTTCAACATGTGTTCACCCAAAAGGATCTCAACTTGAGACAATGAAGATGGTTAGAGCTCCTCAAAGATTATGACATAAGTGTAAAGTATCACCCAAGGAAAGCCAATATGGTAGTTAACGCCCTTAGTAGAATATCTATAGGAGTGTGTATCACTTCGAAGAAGAGGGGAAAAGGGAGTTGGCCAAAGAAGTTTATAGGTTAGGAGTAATGTTGAATGAATCTGGAAGTGGTGATGTGGTAGTGCTTCCTGGGTCTGGGTATTCTTGATTGATGATGTTAAGACCAAGCAAGATCTTGATCCTGCCTTATTGGAGTTAAAAGACTTAGTGAAAGAAGGAAAGATAGAGGCTTCCTCAAAAGGGGAAGATAGTGTGCTCCAGTATCAAGGAAGGTTGTGTGTACTAAATGATAGTAAGTTGAAGAAGTTGATAATGCAAGAAGGTTACAACTCCTCCTAATCCATTCACCCTGGAACTATAAAACTTTATAGGAACTTTAGGGAGATCTATTGGTGGAACAAAATGAAGAGGTACAATGTCTAATTTTTACTGAATGTGCCAATTTCCAACAGGTCAAGGTTGAACATCAAAGGCCAGGTGGCCTAGTATAAGACATTGACATTCCTACTCAGAAGTAGGAAGAAATCAGTATGGACTTCGTGGTAGGATTGCCAATGACCAAGAAGCACTTTGATTTCATATGAGTGATAGTGGATTGGATAACAAAGTTGGCTCACTTCTTATTGGTTAAAATGACCTTTTTTGCCAAAGATTATGCTCACTAGTATATTTGAGTGTTGGTGAGGTTTCATGGGGTTCCATTATCTATCATATCAGCACTTCTCATTTTTTGAGATCTTTCCAAAGGGTACTTGGCACTAAGGTGAAGTTGAGTAATGCTTCCAGATCGATGGGAAAGCCAAGAGGACTATTCAAACTTTGGAGAAATGTTGAGAGCTTATGTGTTAGAGTTCAAGGGAAGTTGGGATGAGAATTTTTCTATCATTGATTTTTCCTAAAACAATAGTTATCATTTAAGCATTAGGATAGCACCTTTGGAAACATTATATGGTAAACAGTGTAGATCACCCATTTTTATAGGACTGGACCTAGTCATGAATGCTATGGAGAAAATTAAAAGCATAAGGTAAAAGTTACAAATGACTCAAAGTCAGTAAAAGTCCTACTCTGTTGATAGGAGGAGAGATCTTAAGTTCAAAATTGGTGATTAGGTCTACTTGAAAGTATGTCCTATGAAAGGTGTGATCCGATTAGGTAATAAAGGGAAGTTAATCCCTAGGTATATTGGGCTTTACAAAGTGGTGAGAAGAGTGGGAAAGGTGGAATATGAGTTGGACCTATCTATTAAGATACACTTGATCCATCTGATTTTTTATGTGTTGATGTTGAGGAAGTTCATAGATGATTCAGGATCTATAATTACTTTTCATGATGTGAACATTGAAGAGGATTTGAGTTATGAAGAGGTACCGATTAAGATTCTAGACCGGCAAGTAAAAAAGCTAAGTAACAAGGAAGTTTCATCCATTAAAGTACTTTGGAGAAATAAACAAGTTGAGGGTTCTACATAGAAAATAGAACCGGATATGATGAAGCGTTACCCATTCCTGTTCCACTATACTCAAGCCTAAGGTATGAAGTAATTCTTTCCTAAAGCCTCAACTCCTTGTATTTTAGTTTTTACATAATGCATACACTTTTCTCTATGTTTATGGACTATTTTGAGACATGTTTTGGATGTGGATTTTGAAATTTTCATTAAATGATGTATAAGTTGAATTTTTGCATGCATGTTGGGTTATTAGTTGATGATTTACTCTTTAGAGCCTGTCTTTAAGTACATTTGGGGATGAATGTTCCCTATGAGGAGATATTGTAATGACCCTTAGTTTTGGAGCCTAAAAAAGCAGAAAAAGTTGGATAGAAAACGACCTGGGGTCTATTCACAAAGCCAACTTATGGCCCATAATTGGGATGATGGCTCGTAGGTTGTCCTCTTAAACATGAACTTCAGAAAAAGGAAAGCATTTCTAAGTGTGGGGTAACCCACATACCCAATAACGACCCGTAGGATATTTGACGGCTCATAGATAAGGTCGTAGGTAAGGGTGCCAAACATGAAAGAAATCTAGAGTTTTTGGAAAATGAATTATGATTAACAGCACAATTCTTATACCATTGTATATCTTGCATAAACCGTTCATAGATGAGGTCTAATAAAGTAAGAAAATTGATTAAAAATGAAAGGACTCTACGAGTCCAATCACGAGTCATAAATCAAAGGATGGCCCATAGAAAAGGGTTTCGTAGTTTAGGTCAACAAAATAGTTTTTGAATATTTGTAAAGGAGAACCAGACAGACAAGACTACAATCTATGGTTCAAACCACGGCTTGTAATCACGCTTTCATAGATCTCTTCCGACAGGTTTTAATAAAGGACAATTTTGTAATTTTTGTAAATCCTAGTCCTATACTATGTCATTTTTGGGATTCTAAGTTCCCTAAACAAGACCTTAAAGCCCTTAGGACCTTAGTCTTTCTTTCAATCTCTCCTTTCCTAAAACTTTTAAGGCAAAATATTCTCTCTAGAAGGTCAAGGCAAGGTTAGGATTTTCAAGTTCTTCCCAAAGGATTTAAGCTTCTTCTTCTTGGAGACCAATTGAGGTATGTGAGTTTGATTTGTAGGTCTCCTTTCACCCAAAAAGTCCTACATAATTTCTTTGACCTTTTCATTAAGTTCTTTTAGTTAAAATGCATGCTAATAAAGATTTCATGATATTTTATGTTATTAAATAATCTCAATGATATCCTATGATGTTTTACCATGTATTTACATGTTTTAAAGTTAATGATGATGACCCCAATAGTATGGGTCAAAGTAACAAAGCATGGGCTATTTTACTATGTTTTGAATAAGCATATGTTTCCATAATTATGAATAATTTTTTGATTTATGATTGTTCCAACTTAAGGACCTAGCCCACTTGGTTTCAAGTCAAGTTGTGCATGTTTTATGATAAATATTAGGGCACTAAAGCTAAGTTTTAAAGTTATGATTTATCAAAGATATAAGCATGTTGATATTTGTCCTAAAAGAAGTTTAAGAAGGTCCCCAAGATGAAAGGACAATCCTCACTTAGTGGTTCCTTAAGTTCGAGCTACTCCTATGATTTGCTACTTATGATTCTAAGTGTCATAAATTTACTAAGATTATGTTTTAAAGATTTCGTGGGATGACCTAGCACCGAATGTGGCATCAAGGTGGGATTCGATAAGGGAATCCTAGTAGCAACCCTTTGTTTCATTAACTATGTGCCACCATAGGAACCCTTGTAGGCTAGGCTCGTAGATCCATGTAGGACATTTATGTTATAGAAAGATGCATGCAAAGTCATGGTGTTCCACCCGGCAAGTGGTCTCCCCGTGCCAACATAGGAGGTTATGTTGGATTCCATGTAGTAGCTCACATAGTCTTATATATTGGTTAAAGTCTTCTCCCATAAGTTAATGATTCAATGACATGATTCCATCACATATGTTCTTTATGTGCATTATTTTTACTCATCTTGATATGATATTCCTTGTGCATTCTTAAGCTCATATTTAAAATCTCATTTATCATCCCATGCATGTTTATCTTTATTTATGAATGATGGCATTATAATATCATATATTTGCATTTGCATCTCACATACTTAGTATATTCCATGTAACAACCCAAAATTTTTGAAAACCTTGTGAAGATGGCTATCTCTGATTTTGAACTTATCTTGGTTGGTTAATGATTTTCATGAGTCTTTCTTAAGTGTCCATGTTCAAATAAATCGCATTGGTTAAGTTTTGCATGAAGTTTGTGGAAGCACTGAATTTGAATGGTCATATATCTATGTACAAGTAGAACTGGGTGGGCCATGACCTATCAAATGGAAGCTCTTTGAGTCGGCTTTCCAATGCACTTGGCTTCACTTGATTTGGAGTTTGGATGAAGAAGATATGGTCATTTTAGTAGGACCGCCTGTGCAGGAATTGTTCTTGGAAAGATTGGGCTAAGGCATGGCACCACGGGGCACTATACAGACCGTGTGCCCCCACGAGGCGTGGTGATATGTTTTGTGATGGTCTCGACTCAAGGATTGGTTCCAAGTACAAGGTTAGCGTTCCAAAATTCACGATAACAAAAAAGAGACTCTCATGGGTTGTGAGATGCTTAATGGTCTGCGTGGCTTGTCGTGGGAGTGAGGACAACCAAGGTTATTGGCCAAGTGAGGTTCCACAAATCAGTTCACGGTTCGTGTGACCTTCGGTATAGTCATTGGAGTGGAAATTTTCTAAGCATGGAATTATTGTCTCGAACCTTCATCAGTGAAATATTTTTCTAAGTACGACTTGATGAAGGGGTTCACGACCCGTGTGCCACTACAAAGTTTGTGTAATGGGTCGTGAGGATGGCCCTGGTAACTTTTTCTATCTGCTTCTTTAATGGTTTAATTATAATTTTGGTGTTTTCCTAGTGTAATTTTAGTCTTCTTAAGCCCTTCTAAACCTTTGAATTAGCCTATACACCTTCATCCTATTCAAATTCATTCAACACTTATAACTATATTCAAACTCTCTCCTAAGGGCTCCTCTCAAGTAAGGTTTGGAGATTCAATTGGGAATTCAAGGAATTCTTCTTCTTTAGTCATTATTCTCCCTAAAGCTTCTAGTTAATCAAGGTATGTGGGATTGATTCATGATTCTCCTTTCAACCATGAAGACCCCAAAACTTTTTCACACTTGAATTCATGAAATTAAGCTTACTTTAAATATGGTTCTTCAAATTTATTGTTATTATGATTAAATTGAAGTATAGGTTGTACTTAATTGATAATTTTAAAGTTATTTAAGTTCAATTATCATGGATTACATTGAGGTTATGAAGATTCAATTATGAATCCCTTTAATTCTTCAATTAAAGCATGGGTAGTATGAATTATATTTTTAATTATGAATTTCATTATGATTTAAGAATGAATTTATCTTATTATGATGATTTAAATGTTGATCTCCATTACCCATGTTATTCGTTCATCATTCATGATATTTGCATTCATGAGGTTGGTTTTTATGAAGCTTTTGATGTGGGATAAGTCCCAAAGATGTTTATGACTATGTTTTCAATCAATGAATGGGTATGACGAGGTTGTGATCATATTATGTCTATGATATAGCTCTTTGAGCAAATGATGGGTGTTTATACCATATGAACATGTTTTAAGGAGCATAGGATTAAGATTTGAGTCGAGGTGGACTATCCCCAAGGGTCCATACTCTTTTCCCATACCTATGTTATGAACGGAGCTATTCCTATGCATGAAAGTATGACATGAAGAATGATTTGACGTTTTAGTCATGTAGGCATGAAAGTAAAGAAGTTATTTGGCTATTAAGCCCAACTATGCATGGTTATGCTTTTAAAGTACTTATCCTATTTTCAAAAGCATGCATATGTATTCTTGTGAGATGATGGCTTAGCACCGAGGGATTGGAGTCAGGGTAGACTATCCCCAAGGGTCATATTCCTTTCCGTCAAACTATGTGCCAAATATAGGTTCATGTTATGTTACCGAAATGGGTGGTGTTCTCGTAAGGTATGATTATGTTATGAATGGATCTACCCTTGGCAAGTAGGTCACCTCTTTATCCATTATAGGGTAGATGACAGAGTTCCAAGTTATAATTCACCTACTCTTATGTCGGTTGAGTTCCCATCCCCATTATGTTTATATGACTAAGCATTCATGAATCATGGATTTCACGGCATATTGATATCATATTCTTTCTTATAATCTTCTTTCTATATATGTGCTCTTGTCATCTAACATTGGTTTACAGGTTGTTCATGGCATATGCATTGCATGCCCGCATACTTAGTAAATTCAAACATACTAACGCATACTTTTTTGCCTGCATGATCTAACCATGTAGGGACCAGAGACTACATCTTTCCACCTCTTGACAGTTAGCTTGGATCTTTGAAGTATCATTTGTGGTGAGTCCTATGTTCCTAGGACAATACCCGCCATCCATCTAGCTCTTATGTTATATTGATCATGTCTTTACTTTAAGGGTGAGCCCGAGATATGTCTTGGCCCCCACCCTATTCTAGACTAGAGGCATTGTTGGACACTATGGAGTTCTTCGTACGAGTATGTTATATGTATACTTGAGATACTATGGTTCATTGTTATGTTTGGATATGATGATTATGCTTATGCTAGTATGATATATTTAATGAGAATGTGCTTATATGGACAGTCCCAAGTCTTCTTGCCCCCATAGCATGAGTCATACTTACCCGCCCCTTAGAACGTATTTGTTATGTGCTATGTGATTCATGCAAATCCTTTCCCACATGGCATCCCCATAGCTTGAGTCCACATCCCCATAATCCCTTAGAATTACGTGTTTCTTGTTAAATTACGCACTTCTGAACCAATGATGTGTAAATTGATGCTAAGATGGCTTGTTGTAGAACTCTCAGGTTCTCATTCACCATGTCACATCTAGGCCCTACTCTCGGATTGAGACATTCCAAAAGTACTAACACATATTTTGCCTGCATGATTTAACCATTTAGGGACAAGTGCTCCTCCATCGTCTCGTGGCTAGTTTTCAAGCATTTTAGACTAGTACTTTTGTGGTTAGCCCTTATTTCAGGTCTCTACCATTTTCTATTCTAGCTTGTATTTTCTTTGAGACTATGTATATGTTGGATCTTTTGAGGTTTTTACATTCTTTGTTGTTAAATGTTAAAGTCTTTTCTATTTGATAGAGGTCGATTGTCGACCGGTTGATCCATCCATGGTAGATAGTATGAGGTTACGACAAAAATATATTTTCAGTTATGCTTTTAAATATTGATTCATTGTCATAAATTTCCCATAGACACTTTCCCATTTTAAATTCCGCTTTTCTTTAAATTTTCATGCCTATAAATGCTTGAGATATTTAAGATGGCTTGGATGGGGTGCCATAGGGTATTTTATTTGTCGTGTTACAACTAGGACCCTAGGTAAGGTCGTTACACTTGAATTACATGATTCATATGAGATTAATTCAATTTTGTTATGATGATTATGGAAACCTTGCATGGGTAACTTTAATTTTGATCCAAATTATCTTTAATTCTATGATTTTGCATATATTTACTCAATTATCATGATTCTGAGCTTGATGCATATAAACCCATTCTATACTCCTATCTCTCATCAAATGATCTTGCATGAATATGGTATGCAAATAATTTTATGATTATAAATAGGGGATTTAGGATCTTTAGGTTGACCTGGGATAGCGATGGGGAAATTTAGCATTCCAAAAGGCGACCTAGGATACTATGTCACAACCCAAACCTAGGGCTTAGTCGTGACATAAAAAAGTGACACCCAAAGGCATCCCATCCAAGTGTCGTGTTCATATCATAAGCATTCATAAGGTAAAATAAGCATAAATGAGAGAATAAGCAAGCAGAAGTATATAGAAAAGACATGTAATTGTTCCCATAGAGAATATATGTCACGAACTGGATAGGGGGCCTAAATGTGACATGGCGAAGGAGAACCTGAAGGCCCTCGATCAAGCCATCATAGAATCATTACACATATCATCGGTTTGGAAGCGCGGAAACTAAACACTTAACACGTAAGCTCTAAGGGATTTATGACTTGGGACTCAAGCTATGGGGACAATACCGAGAATAGGACAAACATGTATGCACATAGCACATAGCAATAATCTCTAAGGGGACGGGTGAGTAGGAATCAAGCTATAGGGGCTCACCAGGATTTTGGGACTAGCCACATAAGCACATAGCCATTCACAATACCCATCATACAAGTCATGAGCATGATAAGAGATAACTTCCATAATCAAGGCTAAATAAGCATAGTATTACATAACCAAAGGTTCAACATACAAGTCAAACATACAAGAGTATAGAGTGGTCCAACAAGCCTCTACATAGATGAGTGGGGCCTCGACAAATTTTGAGGCTCACCCTACGGACAAAACAAAGTAAATACATAACATGAAATAGGTAGATAGACAGTGGGTATTTCCTTTGAACAAAAGGGCTCACCACTAGCAAAGTCTTCAATGAAGTAGTCAAGAATCGTCTGGTAGAATGTAAATATCACCCTCGATCCCTACATGGTTAGAACATGTAGATAAGAATATGGGTTAGCACAATTAAGAACCAAGTATGCGGGCATGCAATACATATGACAAATATAATATGACCAAGCAACATGTCAAGGGGACAAGTAATACGAAAGGAATGCACGTAGCCAAAGAGTAGTATAACAATATGTCATGCCATGATGCATGAGATACAATCCTATGTTCATATATAGCGGGGATGTAACCTCAACCGATAACATGAAAGACCCGAACGAGCCACTACTCGGATCTGGACTACTTGCCAAGTAGTACCCAAGGATCCCTTGAGACAAGGTATAGCATGACATGGAAACCCCTATCTAGGGATTTAAAACCCATGGTGGCACATAGTTTGACGGAAAGGGTGGGGACCAATCCCTCGGTGCTAAGTCTCATCCCACGAGAATATGTATATATACATGAAATATTAAATTGGAAGACTTACATTCTTTTCAAATCATGCATCATTAGTTAAATCAAGACCATTGTGCAAGAGTCATGTCCATGCTTAGGCCAAAGGCCATCAAGAGTTTCCAAAAAACATTTCATGATCATTCCATATCAATGCAATAAGAGTAGCTCATCTAAATTAACTTTTCATATCAAGCTTTCAAGATATATTATGGGGGTGCAATCACCCAAGGTGCTCAAAAAGCTATGACAACGGACTATGTGATCACAAGTCTTACATTACATTCAAAACATGAGTTTCATCAACAGATTCATCAAGAGTTCCAATAGAACAATAACCATGCATATGCCATGAATGAGGTACAAGAACATGGGTGATGGAATTCAAACTAAATTTCTCAATTTAAAAGATATCTCATCATAAATCATGTAGAAATCTGTAAATAAGTCATAATGCAAGTTACCCATGCTTAACTAAATCATGAAAGGTACATGCACTTTGATTCATAAAGGTTTTCCATGAACATTCATAAATTCAAGCTTAAAACATGATTTAAATCACCTAAAAATTACAGCATACAATTCCCAACGCTAATCTAAAATAATAATTGAAGAACCCATAACTTAATTGAAAACTTAAAATCAAATTTAAAGAGGTAGAGTTCTTGGGTCTTCAAGGTTGAAAGAGGATCCTTGAATCAACACCCACATACCTTAATTTCACGAAAGGAATTGCAAAGTCAAACTTAGTCAAGGTTGTCTTCCTCAATTTCTTCAAGCTTTCTTCAATGGAGATCAAGAGGATTTTAGGATTCTCAAAGTGAATAGAGGAGGCTTAGAATAGATGAATGAGGGTTTGGGTCTTGATTTAGGCGTTTAGGATACCTAAAAGGGGCCTAGGGATTAATTAAATCACGAAATTACAATTAATAAAATGGTCAGATAACTGTAACAAAGTGTCACACGGGCTGCTACTGTGCTCATCAATGTGACACACGATCCGTTCAAATGCACCATCAAATGACACTTAGCCAAATTTTAACGCGAATTCTCGGAGGACTTTCTGGACCACTTTACGGGAGGATTCACGGATTTTGTGGCTTCACACGGACCATGTACTAGTATTTGGAGCCACACTTGGCCCAAGAATCAACCCCCAACTCAGGCGAAGCTTCTGCTCCACTTGACAGGCCACTTGACGGACCGTGGGGTGGTCCATGGGTCAGGACTTGTGTTTTGGGGTGGTTCCTAGCCACCCCCAGCTCACTGGACCATGGCACGGACCCCCACATGGACCGTACCAAGGCTCACGGTCCGTGGCCCTTGCCTTGGGCCCTTTTCAGGGCCTATCTTCAATGTCTTTCGAATTTCAGGCAGTCCCACTGTTTAGGCCGTAACTTTCTCATCCAAACTCCAAACCGAGTGAAACTAGTTGCATTACGAAGATAACTCAAAGATCTGCAATTTGATATGTAGAATCCCACACGCTTCAACCGGAATCAAAAGTTATGATAGCTCAAATCCTACTGTCCAAATGGCCTCTCTAGGCCACCAAATGATCCATTTTACGTTCGGCCACTTAAACTCAACCCGTGGCTACCAAAACTCAACCATTACCAGTATAAAATCATACAAGACCAACCATAAAGAGTTTTCAAAAATATTTAGGTCGTTACAATATACATCCATCTATAGTCCAAATCATCCCTCTACATAATAGATCTTAGCGGAGTCTAGCACATAGATTACTAGATCACCCTCAAGATATGCATCAAGAAATAAAATATAAAGTTTTAACATAAAATAAAACATCTTAAGGCTTGTTCCCGAAGCATGGGAACTCACCAACAAGTTTTTATGCTAAAAATTCCAATACTAGCCACGAAATGGAATGGTTTTCTCATCGTCCGTCCCTACATGATTGGGTCATGTAGATAAAGAAAGATGTTTTAGTACATAGAATTCACTAAGTATGTAGGTATTCCATGAATCAAGGGACATCACAATAATATCAATATGCATAATCATCATCAATAGAATAAGGTTACAATATGCATGAGCATGCAAGTTTAAAATCATATGAAAAGATATCATAAAAAAACCATTTGTTATCATTACATATAAATATGGGAATAGGACTATAACCGATATTCATAAAACCATACGGACTATTACATGAAATCCTGATGTTCACTCTTGTCGAGTTAAGAGGAGTCTACTTTGCCAAGGTAAACTTTATTCTCACCCTATAGGCTCTATCCTAGAACAATGAGAACCATAATTTGACCCTACCCTTTAGGATCTATCTTAGCACGGTGAGTGTCCATTAAAATCTATATGGATCCATTAGCACTCCTTTAAGGCATAAAAACATAAACATCATTCCTATGGTGGAACATAGTTATGGGACAATGGTATCTACCAAATCCATCTTGGTCCTAAGTCATATCCCACGGAGTACTTTAAATCATTCATATATATAACTTTTAACATAGTGCATACTTCATTAAAATCATGCTTTCATAATTCATAAATAGTCATCATAGCTTTCATGAAACATCAAATTATAAGAATAGTCCATTTACTTTGCTTATCACCATAGCGTGGATAGACATTCCCCACCTTAACATTGTTATCATAAAAATTTAGGATTTTTTATCACCCTCTTCATCATAGCATATTCATTTTAAACATGATTGTACATACTTGAAATCATAATTATGAGATTTCATAGCTTTATCATAAGAGACTAGGTCTAGGTATAGGCTCATGAGAAATTGAGTCAAAATCATGCAATTGGAAAGAATTCATAGAGTAAAACATGCATTAAATTTAATTTGGATCATTAGTAAAGAAACCCACATCAAATCATTAAGCCCTTATCATGCATACTTTGAAATCCTATACTTTTTCTTGAAAATCATATACATCACAAAATATTTATCATAATTCATGTGTAAGTAGTCTTAATCATCATTTATAAATCATAATCCATGAATTAGAATCATAGCTTAAAATCCCACAAGCAATCATCATAAAACTTTGATTAAAAAAAGGTTTTGGATTGGGCTTCATGGATGAAACTAATCCATGAATGAAACCCTACATACCGTAAGTAAAATCCTTAAAATTGAGGTGAGAAATTAGGAAATCCTCAGTGAATTATCAAGTTTTAGCTTCAATGGAACCCTAGACTTAGAGAGATAATTATTTTTAACTCTTGGGAGAATTTTAGGAGTTAAAAGCTTTGAATGAATTAGGAATAGCGCTTTATATGAGTTAAGTCGGTTAGGGTAGTTAGGGTATCCAAAATGACGTAGTTTAGAGCTACTAAGGATTGGAGAAGTCAAAAGCACCTTTCTTTAAAAAGTGTCTAAGTCATCCACGACACCCCTCTTACAGGTCGTGGAATAACTTACGGCTCGTACAGGGTTTCGTAAGTCAAAAGGTGTCATAAAAGTCAAGTTACTGGAATTGTAGCTTCTAAGTTACGAATGCATAGACAGCTCATGGAATAACATACGAGCCGTAAGACACTCCATAACATGCTTCCTTACTTAGATAAATTTTGGTTCCTCCAAGCCTCTTCCTACGATAATAACCTATGGGTCGTAGGCAATTCTACGGGCTAGTTTGTTACCTTGTAAGTCAAGTTTCAAAAATTCTTCAATTTTCATCTTTAATGGTCAGTTTTCACGAGGAGAGTTATGGCTCACAGTTCCCCGTACGGGCCATAAACTTATTCGTAAGTTCTTACCATTAGCAAAATTTTTGTCTTTTAGTTTTCCAGGCCTAAAAGCATGTGAGGTATTACAACATCTCCCCCTTGGGATCATTCTTCCTCGAATGAGACAGAATCACACTTGAATGGAGTAGAAACATAGTCATCGTCATAGCACATATGCAAAAATACAACTTAATCATTATTTACTTAAAATCATCAGACTTATGCACCAAACATCATTCAAAAATAGTTTCATGATCATGCAGGCATGCAACTAAATAAGAGATACAAACTGAATATTGTTATCACAAGAATTGGAAAACTATTCGTGAGAATTTCTAAGGGATAAATCTCATTAAGTACCTTAGGTTTGAATAGAAGGAAAGAGAAAGGAGTATTGTTTCATCATATCTGCTTCAGCCTCCCAAGTAAAACTTTCAACTTGTATATTTCTCCATAACACTTTAACAGATGTAACCTCTTTATTCCTCAATTTCTTTACTTGCCGATCCAAAATCTCAACTGGCACTTCTTAATAAGTTAAATCTTCCTTGATAGCTATATCTCTCAATGGAATGATAGAATTTGGGTCACCCAAGCATTTTCTTAACATAGAAACATGAAACACCGGATGAACCATAGCTAATTCCATAGGCAAGCTAAAGTCATAAGCTACTTTCTCATCCTTCTTTACTATTTCATACGGTCCCACGTACCTAGGACTCAATTTCCCTTTCTTGCCAAAATGCATTACACCTTTCATTAGGGAAACTTTTAAATATACGTAATCACCTTCAACAAACTCTAATTCCCTTCTCCTAACCTCGGCATATGACTTTTGACGACTTTGGGTAGCCTTCAACCTTTCTCTTATAACTTTCACCTTCTTTTCACGACCCGAGAGTAGGGACTAGATGTGACATGGAGAAGGATAACCCAAGATTCCTCGATCAAGCCATCAAAGCATCATCACACACATCATCAGTTCGGAAGCATGTATAATAAATAAATAGCACATAAGTCTAGGGGATTCCGGGGCTTTGGACTCAAGCTATGGAGATATTATCGGAAATAGGATAAGCATGAATCGTATAGCACATAGCAATTATGTTCTAAGGGGTGGGTAATTATAACTCAAGCTATGGGGGCAAGTAGGGTTAGGGATCTTCCATATAAACATATTCCCAATCCAAACATGTCATAATAGCATAAGCGAAAACAAAAGCATAACATAAGATACCATCACTTAACATGGATAGCCATATCATTGCAAGTAACACATAGCATAATGTACATTAGAGTTTAATATGTCCAACAATGCCTCTACATAAGATACGATGGGGCCTCGACATATTTCGGGCTCACCTTCAAGTCATAAGGTAAAGGAATATAAAGTAAAGACAAAGGTAGATGAAAGTAGGTGTTGCCCTTGGAGAATAGGGCTCACCACAAGTAATAACTTTAAGAATCTCGTTTAGCCATCCAACGGGGGATAAAAGTCACCTTCGGTCCCTACATGGTTAGAGCATGCAGACATGAGTATGGGTTAGCACATAATAATGTGCTAAGTATGCGGGCATGCGATGCACATGGACATGAGCCTACTAAAATTTAGATGACAAGGGCACATATATAGAAGGAGAATATAGGAAAGGATAGTATATAAATATGCCATGAAATCAATGATGCATGAAATGCCATAATGCTTATAGTATAGGGGATGTGACCATAACTGACCTACAAACTCATGTGTGCTACAACATGAACTTTCTCAATGAGGCCTCCCATCAGATGAGAGAATATTACTTGCCAAAGGTAACCTTCATCACACCTTACAACCCGGTCATTTTGGTGTGATGGCCACCTTTCTTACAACCCGGTCATTTCGGTGTGATGGCCACCTTCCTTACGACCCGATCATTTTGGAAAGATTTTCATATCATATCATATCATATCATAGCATACCTTACGAGACCACCCATTTCAGTTGCATAACCTATGTTGGCACATAGTTGAGAGAAAAGAGTGGGTCCCTTGGGGATAGCCCACTTACTACTCCATTGCCACTTGGTTCTAAGTCGTCATCCCCCAAGAATACATATACATATACATGCCTTCAAAATGCAACGGAAACACTTGACATCATACCATGCATAAATGGGCTTAAAACCAAAATCACTTTCTTCCTATTCTTGCATAATTGACTAAAAAGTCAAACACATTTCATAATCATACTTCATTGGGCTAAAAGCCAATATATTTTCATGTCAAACTTCATGCATAAGAGTAGCTTCATACTTGTCAAATCGTATTGGTGTAAACACCCATAGTTGCTCAAAGAGCCATATCATAGACATTATATGATCACATTCTTGTCATAATCCATACTTGTTCAAAATCATAATCATAAACATATTTAGGACCTAGCCCACATCATATCTTTCATGAAATCCATGTTCATGTATGTAAATGCCATGATTGATGATGAGAATAGCATGGGTACTATAATTCATAATTTAAATCCACATTAAAAAGAAATCATAAGAAATTCAAGGTTAAATCAACAATTAAATCTCAATTTAGCACTACCCATGAGAGGATTAAAGAGTAAGGGGACATGCATACTTGTACCTTTCTTAAATAAAAGGAATTCATCAATGAGCGGCTTAGTTAATCTTGAAACCATTAAATAAGAACAGCTCACACTTCAATTTCACTAAATCATCCTTAACTTAAAAGACGCATTTCAAGAAAAATCATAATTTATCAAAATTACAGAAAAGGATTTTGGGTCTTCATGGTTAGAAGAGAAAACATTAATCAATCCCACATACCTTGAATTTAACAAGAAGATTGAGAAGATTCTGATGAAGACTTGAGTTTTCCCCAATTTCAAGCTTGGTCACCAATGGAAGATGAAAGAAAATTGAGAGAATTTGAGAGAGGAATTGAGAGCTTTAATGCATTACAATGAATTAGGGTTTTATTTAGGGGTTTTAGGAGAGTTTAGAAAGGCTAAAACAGCCCTAGGAGTAATTAAAATTACCATTTAATCATTAATGAAATGGAACAGATAACTGAAATAGTCACTGATGGAAGCACCCATACGGTCCGTGTAGTGGCTCACGGACCATGAACCCTACCGTGTGGCTTAACTTGGTTCATGCCTTGGCTTGAAATCTTGGACGACTTTCTGGATCACTCCACAACAGGACTCACGGCCCATGAATTTGCACACGAATAGTACACTAGTCCGTGGAGCGTCACTTGGCCCGGAGTCCCGGCCCTGGGGTCTAGGTAGTCTCTGGACCACTCCACGGAGGCCCTCACTGACCATGAGGCATCACACGGACCGTGAGGCATCACATGGACCGTGAGGCATCACAAGGACAGTGAGGTAGTCCGTGGAGCCTTACTTGGTTTCGAGCCTTTCTCCATCACCTAGCCGACTTTATGGATCAACACATGCATGGGCTCATGGGTCGCGAACACCCACACAGTCTGTGGTCCTTCCTTGGCCAACTTTGGCCTTCCCTTTCCAGAACACTTTTGGCCACCGCCATTCCTACCGAAACGGCCATAACTTCCATATACAAACTCTGATTTGAGTGAAACTAATAGTGTTGCAAAGATAACTCGAAGAGCTTCGTTTTGATAGGTCATAGTCCACACAGTTCATCTCATACCAAGAGATATAGACAATCAAATTTAGTACTCTCCACAAAATGTCAAGCAAACTTAACCAACGCAATTCCTTTTGACATGGCCACATAAGTAAGACCCATGACGGTTACTAGCCAACCATAATGGGTTCCATTAGACCTTAATCAACCACTACAAGGTTCAAAATCTTTTGGGTCATTACATCATCTCCCCCTTAGGAATATTCATCCTCGAATGGGCTAGAGCAAGGTTTGAAGGATTCAATCAAGCAAGAAACATTTTCATCATAACTTATAATAGATCATGTATCATTTTCAAAGCTATTTAAAACTCATGTCAAAACATCATTTAAATCATTTTCGTGCTCATATATGCATTCAGTGTCATGAAATCAAGAATTAAAGAATTAGGACCATTCGTAAGGAGAGATAGAACCTAGTACCTTAGGCTTGAGTAGATTGGAAAAATAGGGGTATCGCTTCATCATGTCCAACTCCGCTTCCCATGTAGCATTCTCCATATGTTGGTTCCTCCAAAGCACCTTAACCAAAGCCACCTCCTTGTTGCAAAGCCGTTTCACTTGCCTATCTAAAATTTCAACCGGTACCTCTTCATAAGTCAAATTCTCCTCAACCGTCACACCCTCCAAAGGTGTAATTGCCGTAGGGTCACCAACCAATTTCCTCAACATCAAAACATGAAACACCGGATGAATAGAGCTCATCTCCAGAGGCAAATCCAACCTATAAGCCACATTGCTAATTCATTCAACCACCTCATATGGTTCGACGTACCGAGGGCTCAACATGCCCTTTTTGCCAAATCGCATGATGCATTTCATAGGAGATACTTTCACATAAACCAAATCACCTACATGGAATTAGAGATCCCCCTTCCTATTATTCGAATAGGACTTTTGGCGACTTTGAGTTGTCCTCAATCTCTCCCTAATTAACTTCACCTTTTGTATGGCCTCAACCACCAAGTCTGGGCCTAACGATGCTGCCTCAATTATCTCAAACCAACCCATCAGGGATCTACACCTCCTACCATACAAAGCTTCGAATGGGGCAATACCAATGCTAGCATGGAAACTATTATTATAGGTAAACTCAATAAGCGGTAGATGATCATCCTAATTTCCCTTGAAATCCAACACATAAGCACTTAACATGTCCTCCAAGATTTGAATTGTCCTCTTGGCTTGTCCATCGGTTTGGGGATGGAAAGTCGTGCTTAATTTGATGTTAGTACCAAGTCCCCTTTGAAATGACCTCCAAAAGTGAGAAGTAAATTGAGTACCACGATCTGATATGATAGACCTCGGTACACTATGCAACCTTACCAATTCCTAAAGGTACAATTAAACATAATCCTCAGCACTATAAGTAGCCTTGACCGGTAAGAAGTGAGTCGACTTAGTCATTCTGTCAACAACAACCCATATTGAGTCAAATTGTTTATGAGTACGGGGTAACCCAACCACAAAATCTATATTCACATCTTCCCACTTCCAAGTAGGAATCTCGATATCTTGGGCCAAACCACCGGGCCTTTGATGTTCAACCTTCACTTGTTGGTAATTCGAACATTTCAACACAAACTTGGCTATGTCCTTCTTCATGCCATGCCACCAATACAACTCTCTCAAGTCTCGATGCATCTTAGTAGATCCTGGATGAATAGAATATTGGAAATTATGAGCTTCATTCATAATGATCTCTCTAAGGTCATCGACATCCGAAATGCACAATCAGTTTTGATACCGTAGCACACCATCTCCCCATTGGGAGAAAACCTCGATCTTTCCTTCAACAACAAATTTCTTTAATTCCACCAAGGAAGGATCTAAGTCTTGCTTTGCCTTAACATCAATCACCACTGAACACCCGAATCTGCCTTGAACAAAACTACCACCATTTTCTGAGTCGGCCAACCTAACCCCCAATCTAGCCAACCGGTGCACATCATTCATTATATTCTTCTTCCCCTTATCCACATGCGACACACTTCCCATAGATATCCTACTAAGGGCATCCACCACAACATTCGCCTTGCCTGGATGATAAAGGGCACTCATGTCATAATCCTTAAGAAGTTCCAATCATATCCTTTGCCTCAAGTTAAGATCCCTTTGGGTGAAAACATATTGCAAACTTTTATGACCGGTGAAGACGTCAACGTGAACCCCATACAAGTAGTGTCTCCAAATCTTCAAAGCAAATACCACCGCTGCCAATTCAAGATCATGGGTCGGATAATTTTTCTCATGCACCTTCAATTGCCGAGACACATAAGCTATCACCTTACCATGTTTCATAAATACACACCCCAACCCGATCCGTGAAGCATCACAATACACCACAAACCTATCTAACCCGTTGGACAAGGTCAAAACAGGAGCCGATGTGAGTCGATTCTTCAAGGTATGAAAACTCTTTTCACACTCACTTGATGACACAAACTTAGCCTTATTTTGGGTCAACTTAGTTAATGGGGATGAAATGGAAGAAAACCCTTCGACAAATCTTCGATAGTAACTGGCCAATCGAAGAAAACTTTGAATATCCGAAAGGGTTAACGGTCTAAGCCAATCCTTCACCGCTTCAGTCTTCTTAGGATCAACCTTAATACCATCACCGGACACCACATGACCAAGAAATGTGACTTCTCCCAACCAAAATTCACACTTGCTAAACTTGGCAAACAATTTCTTCTCCCTCAAAGTTTTGAAGCACCAACCTCAAGTGACCCATGTGCTCTCGCTCACTCCGGGAGTAAATTAGGATATCATCAATGAAGACCACCATAAAATTATCAATGAATGGCTTGAATACCTAATTCATGATACCCATAAAATCCGTCGGAGTATTGGTCAAACCAAATGACATCACCACAAATTGAAAATGATTATAACGAGTCTGAAAAGTCATCTTTGGAATATCACACTCTCTTACCTTTAACTGATGGTAACCTGAATGAAGATCTATCTTAGAGAAATGAGTACCTCCTTGAAGTTGATCAAACAAGTCATCAATTTTGGGCAATGGGTACCTATTCTTAATGGTCACCTTATTTAACTTTTAATAATCAATGCACATTCGAAGAGAACCATCCTTTTTCCTCACAAACAACACGGGAGCACCCCAAGGTGAAATACTTGGTCTAATATAACCCTTCTCCAACAAGTCCTTTAACTGATCCTTCAACTCTTTTAACTCAGCCAGAGCCATATGATAAAGGGGAATAGAAATAAGTTGAGTATTCGGAAGGAGATCTATGTTGAAATCCACTTCTCTATCGGGGGGAAGTCGGGCAAGCCCTCGGGAAACACATCAAGAAATTTATTAAACACCAGGATCGATTCAAGCATCGGTGGCTCACCCTCCATGTCTCTAACCCTTATAATATGATACATACACCCCTTGCATATCATCCTCTAGTCTTTGAGGTAGGAGATAAACCGACCCTTAACCACGGAATCACTACCCTTCCATTCCAATACGAGCTCATTAGGTACTTGGAACTTAACTTGCCTAGTTCTACAATCAATTGAAGCATATGAGGCATGCAACCAATCCATCCCAAGAATAATATCAAAGTCATACATCTCAAGCTACAAGATCACCGGGAAAAACTTTATACAACACAGAAATAGGACAACCTCGATACACTTTCTGGGAGATAATAGACTCACCCATGGGGGTATACACCGAATAAGATTCCCTTAGAGTTTTAGGGCTCAAACCAAATTTAACAGCCAACAGAGGAGTCACAAAAGAAAAAGTTGCACCCGGATCAAGTAAAGCATAAGCATCAAAATTAAAGACTCTTAACATACCAATCACGATATTTGGAGCTTCCTCCACCTCCTGTCGGGCATGAAGCGCATAGAACCTATTGTTCCTAGGAGCACCAATAATCTGAGCCTTTGACTTTCCTTGACCACCGGGGGCCGCTTGATCTTTTTTTGCACCCCTTGGACAGTCGGAAATCTTGTGGTCCAAGGTCACACACCCAAAGCAAGAACCCGAAGCTCTCCTACAATCACCCATATGGTTCTTCCTACACTGGTCACACCGTGGAATTCGTGGAAAATCCCTAACTTGTAACTTAGGAGGAGGCACCCTTGGGTTAGCAAACCTCACATTCGAACCTTGGCCTGCTTGGAATCGACCAAATCTGCAACCACCCTTGAAGTTAGAGAACTCACCATCATACTAGGCTCTCTTAGAGTCATTCACCCTTCGCTCCTTGAGCTTTTCACCCTCAATCTATTCAACATAGGTCATAAGCCGGGATATATCTATGTCCCTAATGAGCATAGCGGTATGACATTCTTTCACAACCAAGTCAGAGACACTAGAGATAAACTTGTGCATTCTACCATGGGGATCAGCTACTAGCATAGGAGCATACTTTGAAAGCTTAGTGAATTTGAGGGAATAGTCCCTCACAGTCATTCTACCTTGTCGAAGATTAATGAACTCAGTCATTTTTGCTTCCCGAAGTTCAAAACGGAAGAAACGATCTAGAAAAGTAGACTTGAATTCCTTCTAATCGACCTTAACATCTTTCATTCTCTCCACCAACTACTGATTGTACCACACTTGAGCTACATCCTTCAATTGATAGGCAGAATATTCAGCCTTCTCTTCGGAACTGACACCCATAATATTCAACACCTTCATAATCTCATCAATAAACTCTTAGGAATCCTTATCACCCTTTGAACCAAAGAATTCCAGAGGATTCATCCAGGTGAAGTCCCTCACCCTATGTAACAACCCAAATATTTTTGAAAATCTACTTATGGTTGGAATTCTATGATGTACTACAAGTCATGGTTGAGTTTTGATGGCCACGGGTTGAGTTTAAGTGGCCGAATGCAAATTGGGCTAGTTAGTGGCCTAGAGAGATAGTTTCAGTAATGTACTTCAAACAGTCATAACTTTTTATGTGGGATGAACCATGTGTTCCACTACATATCAAATAGAATATCTTTGAGTTATCTTTGCAACACAAGTAGTTTCACTCAATTTGGACTTTGGATGCAGGAGATATGGCCCATACAGTGAGACTATCTGAAATTTGGAAGCCAATGGAGATAGGCTCAGAAAGGTGGCCAAGGACTTTGGCACAGGCTGTGAAACTTTGCACGGTTTGTGTGGTGCCTTGTCAGGTGTTCCAGTGAGCTAGGGGTGGCCTGGAACCACCCCTAAGCCAAGTCTAAACCAATGAGACCTTGGACGGTCCGTTTGGAGCTACACGGCTCGTGCACTGCCTCGTGAAGTGAGGCAGTGGCTAAGCCAAGACAAGGCTGAAATTTTGAGGCTAAGTGAGGTTTGATGGTTCCTCACATGGACATTAGCCCCTTGGATGGACCGTTAAGTTGTTCGTGAAGTGCAACAGAAAGTCCTTCAAGAGTTCGTGTTGAAGATTTTGGCTAAGGGAGTTGGGACGGCAGGTTGAACGGGTTGTGTACCTGTAAATGGCACTGTAGCAGCCGTTTGGGAACTGTGTCCAGTTAAAAGTTCCATCTTATTAATGGTATTTTCGTGATTTAACTTTTTCCTAAGCCCCCTTTTGGTCCCCTAAGGTCTCCTAAACCCCTAAAACATTCCCTAAACCCTCATTCATCCATTAGAAC
>JBCEWC010003850.1:0-28959 GCA_038996855.1 Solanum aculeatissimum | reverse complement strand
AATTATTTTCTTACATTTTTATTAGTTAATGTGATTTAAAAAAAAATAACAAAAGAATTCTTTAAAATTAATATTTTTATTAGTAATACAATATCTTTTAAAAGAAAATATATATACATTCACTTAAAGAATATTTTTGACCCATTTGGTAACAATAAGGACATTTTTTTATCAAAGTATCATTAACAAGTGCACTTTTGGACCAAAGTATAAATCAAGGACATTTTTTACCCTTTCTGATAGTACAAGGGCATAAATGGCCCAAAGTATAAACAGAGGGCATTTTTGCTCATTTTTGAAATTACAAGGGCATTTTTGACCCTTTTCTCATTTTATAAAATAAGTAAATACATATAATATAATTTAACATTAATATAATGAACGTCTTTCAATATTTAGTAATATATATAAATCCTAATCAGGTTTCAAACAAAATTACACATAAAAAATTTCATTTATTTTGAAAATAAAATTAAAAAATAGCTAAAACTAAAATATGAAATAAAAATATTGTCACCCAGGCTCGAACCCGCAAAGCCACCATAGCCAATCGAATATCGTCGTATTAGCTTCAATTTGACTAGTCAAAAATAGTTAATAGTTAGCAATCTCTTCCGACTCAACATAAGTCATAGGTTCGAATCAATCAATATCATCATGTCAACATTGATATAGTTGAAAAGAGTTTGTTCGTCATAATTCTTTCAATCTATAACTATAATAACTTTATAATTATATAATAAAAAAAATCTTGTGAATTAAATACTATAAGTTTTCTGGGTAGATTAAGGACGAAGGCAAGTTAAATATTTATGCATTCAAAATCAAATCTAATGAAGATAAAGCAAATATCAAGGGGTTAAAGATTAAATTCACTTGCTTGTGTCCATCAAAATATTTTTGACGAGTCACGTTCAATTTCCACACAAATTCGAAATCAACCTCAAATACCCTTAAATTTACATTAAAAATAAATAAATAAGAGAGTTGCTAGAGATTGTAACACTTATTATACATAAGTAAAAGGAGTGTACATTTTTCTTTCTTAACTATTATTATTTTGACATGAACCTTATTGTCAATCGTTCATTCCTTTTTCGCCAAGTACAACGACTATTATATTTTTGGTACTTTATATTAATTAGCTACACTGACTTCAGAAGAAAATGTTCCTAATCGAAAAAATATATATAAAATAAAACCACAAATATCATATGTCTTGTTACAAACGCAAAGATAAAGAAAAATCAACTAAGGTACATTTATCAATTTGCTTACTATCAATTTTGATTTGATAGTTCAGTTATCAATCATACATGAAAATAAAATTAAAAGATAAAGTGTGAAATAAAAAATAAATTAATTAGTAAACATATACGTGTCAACATTATTCACCCTAATGTACTTTTTCCTTTCAAGTTGACTCTTTACTGAAAATATAGAAAATAAAATCAAAATTGAAGGAGTCAATAACTGGATCATGCCCCAAATTGTTTCCATGAAACTCCCTATATAAATAAATTTTGATATATATATATATATATATATGCACATCATTATTTGTACCACATTTTTCAACCATACAACGGTCTAACCTACCAGTGATATTGTCTGTTCTAAGCCTAGACTGGTATGACTTTAATTTAAAACACATCAATAAAATGTAAGACCTGCTTAATTATACATCTAATGTACTCTCCTATGTTTTGCCAATACGCTACTTTTTATCCTGGGCTAGTATGTCACATCACCCCCTCTTATGGACTCAACATCCTCTTTGAGGTTTATCTTACCACCTATGATTTGCCTAGACTCGATACTTAAATTTTTCTCGCCTTACTAAAATTTACTTAAATTCAGTTTGAATTGTTGCTCGCATTAATGAGACTAACATATGATTTGCTCTTATTCCATCTATAATGACTCACCTTACTAGTAATATCATTCTCTCTGGGTCTAGATCCTCACAACTTTAATTTTATTAGTAGAATGTAAGGCATACATATTTATATACTCTATATTTCTCTAGTATTTTGTGAATGTGCATTTCTTGTTCTAGATAGGGTTCAAACATGCAACCTCCTTTCTGATTTTGAAAAACAAATTAAATTATTTTTTTATTTTTAAAATCAAAGTAAGATGAATTCTTGAATACTTTGTTCTAATAAGTGATATGGCTAGAAGTAACTTGAATAAGCAAATTCAAAATAAAAAAATGTAGGCTTGATAACAAGGATATTGGTAATATGAATTTGGACTCAAATATAAAATTGAACAATTTATCTGCAAAGCAAATTAAAAGATTTTGCATTTTGGCTAACTTACATTGAACAATAGGCCTTCACTACTAGGAGCCCAACAATTTCTTGTCCAATTCAACAACTATACTATTACAAACACAAACTCTCACAATTCCTATCAAATTGGAGATTAGTGTTTCTTCACTAACAAAAGACTCTGCATATAAAGTAAATAAGATATTTTGTTTTCAAGAAAAATAAATTTGACCTTTTTCACATTTAATCAAAGTATCTTGGAGTTTCCTCTTTTTCCTCCTCCTCCTTCTCATCTTCCTCTTCTTCTTCTTCTCGTTCTTCCTGATATCATCCAAATTGCTGCCAGTAGAAGGGATCCAATTGCCTAATACACTCATAATCCTCACATGTCATTCCCAAATGCAAATATCTACATGTGACACAGAAAATTCTCCAGCACTTGGGACATGCCCTAATCGGACATCCCTTTTTGTCATCCATCATTGTTCCAGTACAATCCATAAAAGGGCAATCAATAATTGTTGATGAAGCCAAAGCTTGCATTTCACGAAATGCATCTTTTACTCGAATAAGATAATCATTCGGCATTATTGATTTGAGATCCAAAATTCCATCGCAATTGGAAGCAGGGCACTTCACTATGAGTTCATTAATATCCTTATTGATTTTCTTACCTATATAATTTTGTATGCATTCAACACAGTAATAATGATTGCAACTGGTGCCCTTCATCAATTTGTTTTGAAGTGGAAACCTATTTTCACAAATTTCACAGAATTCCCAGAATGTGTATGAAGATTCCCCTTTTTCATGAATGCTATTTTCTAGGTTAATTGAGTCATAAGTAAAAGGATACTTCCTTTTTTTAACTTTCTTATTAGCAGCGTCATTAGAGCTTGATTCTAAGTTCTTACCTGAATGAAATTGCACTGAGTAGAAGAGGATTTGTTGTAGCTCGATATCATCATCTTCACTTTTATAGTCATCGTTATTTTTATTATCATCGATAATACCGGAATTCAACAACGAATGATCAATTTCAATTTCACTCAAGTTCGATTGCAGATCTGCAGATTTCATTGTCACTTCGTTAGAATCCAAGTTTTGTAAATTCTTTGATTCCATTTCGATATCGTTGATACTGACAAATTTCTTAAATTTATGCCTTCTATGGGGTGTGCTGAAATTCTTAAAACATCTTGATGAAAAGCAACTTTTGTTTTCAATCTTTGACTTCAACTATAATTTTTTTTGCAAGATATGATGTTTCTTGTTCTTATATTTATTTTACAATTTCTGAGTTTATAGTAGATTCATTGTTAGGGTTTAGAATAAATTTGGATTATATTAATCTTATAATAGATTGATGTAGTAGGCGCGATTTCATACTACGCGCCATTACAATGTGTTGATTTAATAAAAGGATCAATAAGATCATGCCACGTATTGAAAGTAACATAATATATTTAGTCAAATCTAATCAAATCAAACGTGTATGTCCTTTGTACAATTGGCGTGTTCCAACCAATAAGAAAAAAATCAAATTTCAATTTGATTGGTCAAAAATAATTATCCTCTCACAACTCTAGAAACAGTTTAATTTCACCAGTCAAACAATGTGTCAGTCAAGTGAAAAGATCACTAAGATCATGTCATGCAATGAAGGAAGTAGATAATTGTCATGTTGATAATATATCCATAATAAGTGGGTCAAGTTGGGTTAGAGGAAATAAAATTTAACTATATGTTAACACGAACAATAAAATGTATGGTGAAAATATTTGTTTGAGACAATATTAAAATAAATATGAGAGGATGTACTTTTAAAATTTTAATTATGGATCTTATCTTCGTCATTGTATATATTCAATTTTTGAAAATAAATAAGAATTAAAACATTATACTATCCAAAAAAATTATCAAAATAAGATAAATAATTTTTAAAAACTTTAAAAATGAGGATGTTTTTATTCTTGATTTCCACGTGAAAGGCACATTCTTTTTATTGATTTATGATCACTAATTCTTAGTTGAAAGATATGAGAATACTTCTAAAATTCAATCTTTTTTATTCAATTTTACTTCTAATATATTATTCCTTAATCAAATATCAATTAGATGTTTGCTTAAAATGAGTACGAGAGAACGCATTTTTTAAAATTATATTTATAAAAACATACAAAAAATTACTTAAAGGGGGGTTCATCCTTAAATATATAATATATATCATTAAATAAAAAGATTAATCTTATATATGCAATGTAATTTTTTCGTCGAAGAAGGTTCAGTTGTACCTCCAGGATACTATGTAGCTCTTCTTCTGATGTGCATATTCAAAATGATTTGGCGTCACGTGTCAAACGATGTGTTAGTCAAGTAAAAAGGTCAATACAATCATGTAGTGTATTAAAATTAAAATGGCATACTATGTTTAGTATGACTAATCAAATCAAATGTGTATGTCTCGCGTGCAAATGATGTGTTCCAACTAATCTTCAATTTAATTGATCAAGAAAAAATTCCTAATCAAAACTCATCTAGAGCATTTGACTAGTCGAAAGTAGTTAGTCATCTCTTTCGATCCATCTCAATATAAGTCACATGTTCGAGCCAATTAATATCACATGTCAATTTTAATATAATTAAAAAGAGTTCATCTCATCACAATTCTTCATAACTTGTTTTTTTTTTATTTAAAAAAAAGAAGGCTCTCATGAATTAAATGCTATAAGTTCTCTATGGAAGTTAGAGATGAAGTCAAATTAAATACCTAGGCATTCAAAATCAAATCGGTAAAGTAAATAACAAGGCTTAAAGTTTAAATTCATTTATTTGTGTCCATCAAAATATTTTTGATGAGTCCAAGTTAAAATTCAACATAGAGTCAAAATTAACCTCAAATACCATTAAGTTTTTATTAAAATAAAAAATAACAGAATTACTAGAGATTGTAACACTATATATTTAAATAAAATACCATAATTGTTATCATACTTTTCCTTCTTAATTCTTTTTTTTTTTTACATGAACTTTATTCTCTACTGTCCATTCTATATTAATTTGTTCCATTTGTTCATTGTTTCTTGCCTTACTATTCCAAAATCATTTGCAGAACTTTAATGGAGTGTGAATTCCTTGTTACTATTTTAATCGTTGCACATACAAAAAGAGCATTGTTATCATTCAAAATCCAAACTTACTATTAATGATTTGACGGTCCAACTATACTTATTACTTTATTTTCAAGTTCTTGTGACTAGATATATTATGTGATAATTACTCTCTTCACATTGATATTATTTGAACTTGTAATTTTGGGGTGAATTTTGGATTCCTCAACTACTAAGCCAGTCTTTAATTAACTTTACGCTCCAGAGGTTCAAAATCTATTTATATAAATAATTAAAATAGACTACACAACAATAATATGAATATTATGAGTTAAATCAATTATTATTATATAAAGACATACAAAACCAAAATAAATAAGAAAAAGTGAACCACCTTACATTATTGCATCAACTTCAAACCAATTATACTAAGTTCCTGGAGATGGAGCACTTTCCAATCGATCCAACACTTCCTTAGGAACAATTTGTCGCCAGTACTTGGGTTTAATTATGGCCTTACAAGCAATATCTGGACACTTGATGACGCTAACATTTTCTTGTACGATTTTTCTAGTGACATATTTCGAAACACAGTTAACACAGAAACAATGTGAACAATGCCTAGTCACGAACATTTCGTCTGCGAGTTTGTTATTTGTACAGATACTGCAGAAAGTTCCAGAAGATTCCCTTTTAAACTTATTGTGTACTGAAATTGTGGCTGCGGAGTATAAGGCTTCTTGCAATTGCAATTCCTCAGCATACATTTCATCTGAAATTGGGAACAATGGTTCCTCATGATCAAATAATGCTGAGAAATAGAATTCGTCCACAGAGTCTAACTCCCCCATCTGTTGAATCTGATTTCTTTTTAACTAGTCATTGTTGCCATTTGCAATCTCCAGCTTATTATAGGGAGATGATTACATTGGGAATCTGAAAAGTTCAACAATTCCCAACTCTGATTTTTTGATAATCTAAAAAGACTTCCAGTTTACAATGCAATCTGGTTTTCCTTCTCATTGAACGAATGTTAGATCCTATCCAATGAGGATTCACACCAGTGTATTCCGTCACTAATGACTCGACTAGATACATTAGCGACAATTTAATCAATACTCCATTCGTCCATCTTTACTTGTCCCTTATTAATTTGGCACGGGGATTAAGAGTTATTAAATGATATAAGTAATTTATCAAATCATCCTTTAAATATAATAAATATAGTGTCATGAAAAATGTAATATAAAAATGACTATAATTAATGATAATTTTTAGACATGTTAAAATAGTACAGCTGTACAAGGGACAAGTAAAGATGGACGGAAGGAGTAATCATAAAAGTTAAGTGATAGATGTGTCTGTAAACCTTATACGCTTCACTGTAGAAGCCTGGACCACCCCTGCATTTTCAGTAATTAACAATGTCATGATGTGTGCCTCAAAAAAAAGGGCAGTAATAAAAACTTATAGAGGAAAAACAGAACGTGCTTTTAATGGAATTAATGTCCATATTTCTGTTCGACAAAAACAGAAAAGTTAGGAGAAACCCCAAGCTTTCCAGTAAGTCATAATATTTATAAGCTGCAGAAATATTTTTGGGTCCCCTTTTGTAATGTTGTCTGAACGTGAAAATTGTGTGCTTGACTGCTTGTAACTCGTAAAAAGTTAAAATAATAAAATATTATAATGACTCAAACGTGGTAATGAAAATATTGACTTAAATTCATATTATATCACTTTGATGATCTCCTTCTCACAGATCAAAAGCATTGGCCTACTCATGTGATGGAATAATAACAAGCACGTAACACGTTATGCCTAATTATTAGATCATATACTATATATATTAAGCTTTTCAACACCGGCCACATAAGAATTAAAAATAATAATTTATTAGGTCTTTGTAGGGTGTCAAATGAGCGACGAATTAAAATAGATTGAGTTAGTAGATGAAATTAGGTTATTGCCCTGTCCTATATTTACTTAGTTTGAAAGCGTCAAAATGGCTAAACAAGTGTCATAACCTAACTTAACCAATTCTTTTAATCGCGAAAATAATTCTATATTTTTCTATGTCTAAATACAACACGTCAAATAATTAAAAAAATTTAAATGTCATAAGGTTTCTTGTGATTCAACTTGGGGTAGCTATATATCAACTCAATGGGTTGAATCGGATAAATTAATTTTAAACAATCATATTTTCATAGGTTAATTTAGCGCCTTGGTATATCTTAAAGTTGCAAAGGTTAAGTATATAATAAGATAAACTGAAATTCATCAGCTAAATTTTATATATGCTTATCTCCTCTCTATCCATGTCCATTATTTGTTCCCATAATTTTTTATTCTTCAAGAAGAGAATCAATATTATCTTTGATTCACATACTGCTTTTTATTGATTTATATATGCATGATATACTCTTAAAATGTTAAAGTATTTATACGTAATAATCTCTATTGACTCAGAAAACTTGATATAAACCACATATTTCCAACTACTATTTCCAACTACCAAGTTAGATATTTTATATAAAATAATGAGATATTTTAGTAAAGGTCGTTTGCAATATCTATGCTAGATAGAAACGAATCGTGTGTATGATACATCTTATTTGGATCCATCATATTCATCGTATTAATAGATATCAATTGATTTATTTGAAAGAAGATGACAGGCTTCTTTTTCTTTGTTTAACGTTATTTTGTTGGAAAACTTAAAAGAATTCATCCAAGATCACTAGTAAATTAAATAGACATAATCACCAATATGAAAGAAAGATAACAACACTAACCTTGTTCCGTTGCAACAATTTGTGAAGAATGCTTTTGGAGTATTCTTTTTTAAGATGGATGAGGAAAAAAAAGCATACACTTCTGGTTTAGGGATTGTTCTTTTTAAGGGATACTGAAGTATTTTTTCAGATTAAAAGACACATTTTCAATAAGTCTCCATCAGATTTAAGAAAAAATCCTAGGACTTTTAAGTTTCTTAAAATAAACTCACATTAACATATAATTACTTTTAAGGCTCAGTATTTTAATACTTTATTAGATCATACAATGGGTTAATTTAACGATAGCATATCTATGTATAATATATTAGTATTTGAGTCCACAAAATAGAAATTACTAACATATTTTATTTATTAATTCAAAGAATGATATATTTTTATTTTTTAAAAATAATTTGAGACTTTCATTACCTTACATTCAATTATGAGAATCTTTATATAGTCACATAGATTCACGTTTAAGAATGCAAATTACAAATAGTTCTTGCTTATAATTTTGAAGCTTGCTCACTTTAATATAAACTGACTTTCATTGCCTCATTTCTTTAATTATATTTGACTAATCTTTATATTAGTTTTTCCATACGCTACTAATAGTCTAACATAGCATACGAAAGGGGTTGGCGGAAACTAATCACATGATCAAAAGTCATTTGTTTTGCCACACATCATCCTTTTAAGATATTTAAGGAAATCACCAGTACTAAATTATTAATTTTAAAGATCTTTAGTTATTTATTTATTAACCTTCACGATCAATCTACTACACCAAAAAAAATTAACACTAAGGAAGTAGAATATAACAATTTTATCATTATATATACTTATTATGCAATACTTTTTTTGATATCTTTACATCGAAATAAAGATCGAAAAATGGAAAATGGATAAAGATATTGAAGTAAAGGTTAAAATCATCCTCGTCATCAATTATTGTCACGTAGGAGAGTTTTATGGACTTATGTGCCCACATCAACATCTTTACAGCTCATATTGTCACTTTCAACTATACATTCTTGTCACCTCAATTTCGTAAAACAAATTCACTATGGTGAAATGATGAGAATCATTCATTATTATAATATATAAGAGATTTTTGGAATATATAGTCGGATCAATAATACTAACACTATATTCTTCGAATGATTCTATTGGAATCAATAAAAGAATTTGAGAATAAAGTAAAAGGAAAACGAATTATGAGAATGTGAATATTGGTCGAGTATTTTTCTTAGAATATGGCAAGGGATTTCGCCGTTGCTTGTATTCCTCCAGTAGAGCTGATGTCTCACTGCACGGCCGGCGATCATCGTCTCCACATCGGCGAAAAGATCGTAACATTTTGTTAGTACAAGCCTCAAGTTCTTTTATTTCATCCAAATAAATCTGTCTGTTTCTACATTCCACACTGCAGAATCCCAGATCACCCCTGCATTAATAATAAATATAAACTTTGTTAATTGATGTTTTGTGATAAAGAAATAAACTTCACGTAATTCAACCTTGAAAACTAACTTATGATAAGAGCATTTTTACTAAGACGATAAATGGACGTTCATTGCTCATTCCCACACGGTATGGGGCACTGACACCTCCAAAATTGGACAGTAAGGAGTGTAAATAATACAAGGTAAAGGCCTAACATTAGGTAAACATAATTGGGATGAGATCACTAGCAAAATCGAGAAAATAAATGAAATTAAGCTTGTTGATTAATTCTGTAAGGTATTTTCTCTGTTTCACGAAATTTCATAAATTAAAGATTTTTTTGAAATTTTATGATTCTAAACTAAAAATATATAAAATATATCAAAATATTTTTTAATCTTATCTTAAACATGTTATATGAAAAGTTAGAATTAAAAAATTGATTAATTTAGATCATCGGCTTCCAGACTTCTAAACGTGTCCTCTTGGTATTACAAAGTCCGAGCAGTCGACAAGTAAGTCAGTAAACCAGTGAATTAAGGCTTTGCTTTTGCCTCTAGAGAAATTATACCATCCATAACGAAGATATCATATCATATAATAAGAAAAGAGACATCTATTTAAAAATAAATAAAAAAGAAAGTAAAACACACAAATTGAAGCAAATAAATATAATATACGTACTTGTACATGTAAACTTCTTTATCGAGCCTCAAAGTCTTGTTGCAAAGGAAACAATATTGGAGGAAACAACATTTATGTTCAGTACTGATAGATTCAGTAGGATTTGTGTGGAAGATGGGTTTCACTCTGGTGAATTTTGAACTATACATAATTAGAACATTATTAGGACCATCTGCCTTGCCTTGACAAATCTTCTTCTGATTAATTAGAATCTTCAGCCCAACAGCAACTGATTTCTGACCCATTTTAGATTTTAGAAGAAAAAAGGGCAGATATTGGGCAATAAGCTAGTAAGCAAGGAAGGGTGTTTGATAGGAAGGCAGATAAGTGGAGAGTATATATTGACTAAGAGTGGGGACAAGTGGGTTGGCAAAAAAGTAAAACAAGTCAATTTAATATTTGAGATTGTGAAGAAAGCAAGAATATTTTTTTTATTTTTTAATAATAAGATACTTGTAATATAGAACGTGCTATAATGGAAAAGGTCCACGTTATCGTGATTGTCTATATCACATGGAGCCCACGAAAGTTAAATTAAGAGTCTGTTTCGCACTGTTTTTGGAACCTAAAAAATATTTAGTTCGCTATGCTAGGAAAAAATTTATAATGCTTTAGAATTCTCAATTACATATCTTAAATATAGATTTTAATTAATGTTAAATTTATAACAGAAAGATTTTTCCTAATCCTAGAAGGATAATATATTTCTTTCTCAAATTTATTAGGACAGAAATTTTTTATAATGAGTTTCCTAAAACATACGAGAAAAAAAAATTAAAATATATTAAATAAATAATTAACAGCAGTAAAAGCAGATTTTCAGTAGTTCGAAAGAAGCTAAAAACTTTGGCTAAGCAGAAGCAGAATCTCAAAAAGTTGGTTAAGTTTCATTAAAGAATTTTATTTTGTTATTTTTATATAATTACTTTTATATTTTATATTATTTTACAAGATTAGGAAAAAAGGTAATAATAATATTTTTGGAGGATTAGAAAATTAATTAAGGAGTTTATCCTTACCAAAAACATTTTGTGATGTACCAAAGACTTTATTCATTTTTGTGGTAAATTTTTTGTATGTAGTAATTTAATTTGTGGAATAATTTTTAAATTTATTTTGATTTATATTTTTAATTGTATTTAGATTATTATTTCAATATTTAATTTATCTATGTATAATATTGATTTTTTTTTTATTTTAGCAATAAAGGTGAACTATTGCCATACCAATCAAATAAATTGTTACATCGCAAAGAGTATCTCCGTCCTAATTACCAACACGTTGGTACCAGTACATTAGATCTCATCTTCTATTAATTACAAATTCTTTGAATGAAACCTATACATCTACTCCTGCATTTTTTTTCCTTCAGTTCCATAGCTCGTCCTTTGATTATATGTTTTACTTGTTGAATTCCCATCTTCTCATCAATCCATGCCTTCTTGAAAATCTTCTCATTCCGAGCAATCCATGTGTGGTATATAACAGCTTCATACGCAGCAGCCACCAGTTCTTTCTTTTCTCTCACCCAATGTTTCTTCTTTATTCCCAGTAGCGTCTCCCTTACTCCTTTTCTTGGAAGACTTGTTCCTAACCAGTGTTGTATCTCCTTCCATACCTCTGTGATCCATGAACAATTTACAAATAGATGTTTTGCACTCTCAGGTATTGAATTACTGCATAGAGGACAATCAATGTTTTCTTGTGTCAATCACATAGCTTGCATTCTGTCTTTAGTGAGAAGTCTTTTCCTAACAGCCATCCAGTTGATAAAACAATGCTTTGAAACTGCATATCTATTCCACAATAATCCAGCAAATTCCCATTTTGGTTCTGTACCAGTTAATCTTTCATAGCCTAAAGCAATCGAGTATTTGTCGTTCCCTGAAAGACAGTACTTCCCATCTATATACCAATCTCTCATTTTTTGTTTTTGTTTGTGTAATGTTTTCCAGTACCAACTGCAGTCTCCAGGAGGTATACTTGTCCAAAAATCTTTATCTTGTTGTATATGCTCATTGACCCACTTCACCCATAATGCCTCCTTATGTTCCATTAGCATCCATATATGTTTTCTCACTGATGCTACATTCCAGTATTTATAACTTTTTATACTCAGGCCTCTTTGTTTCTTTGTTTTACATATGTTCTCCCACGCCACAAGTGCAATTTCCTTTTTATCTTCTAAGCCTCCCCAAAGGTACTCCCTGCATTTTCTATCTATTTCTTTGACCACACTTTGAGGTAATATGAATACAGCCCCCCAAAAATTATGAATTGAGAACAGGATTGATAGAATCACTTGCAGTTTGCCTGCATAGGAGAGGTGTTTGTTTGAAACTGATCTGATCTTTTCAGTTATCTTTAGGCATAATTGATTACAATCCAGTTTAGTCCATTTCCTTGGGGATAAAGGGAGCCCAAGATATCTGATTGGGAATTCACCTTCCATATATCCTGTTATTTCTAGAAGCTTAGACTTTACAACATCTGTTACCCCAGCAATAAATATGCTAGACTTTTCAATGTTTGCTATCAGTCCTGTTGTCCTTGAGAAGTGGCTTAAGGCTTCCTTAATTCTTTTTTTTTTAATTAGTCAAACATAATTTGTTTATCAAAAATACTTTTCAAATAAATTAGATAAATATAAATTGCTTCTTTTCAAAAATACTTTTTGAAAAGCTATTTTTAAAAAATTATTTTAAAAATAAGCCATTTTTAGCAATAATGTCAAAGAATCTCTAAATTTTTAAGTTATTTCTTACATCAACTATTTTTCAGTGTTGTGAAATAAATAAAAATTAAAAAGCGAATATATATCACTTATTTGTTCATTTTTATTTATTCACTATATAAATTTTTATTTATCACTTTTAATCTATCAATAAAAGACAATTATATTTTTTGTGTCTCACCTTACATTAATTATTTATTTCTCATATATTTTTCAAAACCTACATTAAATGTCAATTAATAAAAATAATATAATAAAATAATTATATTAACAACATATATTTAGTAGAATCTACAAAGTGGGATCATACTATTTAGAGTATTCATTATTTTATAATTATAATTATAATACAAGTAATAAGTTGAAGAAATGCTTTGACCTGTGCCTTGGAATACGTGTATAAACGTGGAAATTGTGGTTGTAACTGGAAAAATAGATTTAACCTTATTTGTTTTTAATTCTGCTTTGTTTTTATCTTGCTGCGTTAAATATCTATGAAAATAATATTTCTATTTCATAAAAATAGAAATAAAATATTTATATATTCTATTATTTTAGATCCACTTATGGAATTACATCGACTCATCAAGTACTTCCTCCTCCCAAGAATGGTTAATTCATTATTGATTTGACACAAAAATTAAAGAACAGTAAATAATAAGGATGATTTTATCTTTTGAATATAATAAATATAATATTTTAAAAAATGTAATAAAAAATAATTATAATTAATTATAAGAATAAATTAGAAATTAAGTACAAATTCATTTCTTGATTTTATAAAATAAATAATAATAATTAAATATTTTAAAATAGTATAGTGGACAAATAAAAATATAGAGAGGGAGTCTGTTGTTATTGGTGGTGGTTGGAAACAGAGACTCCCATTCACTTGGCTACTGATCATTGGTGTATATAAGAATAATATTTTAACACTAAACAAACTGATTATTTTTTAATCTCTTTTACTAGGTAATCACATTAATATAATCAATTTAATCAAATAGTAGATGGAGTGAAGATGTCTATCTACAAATTAGTAATTATAGTTACTTAACAACCAAATTTGATCAGAGAACTTAGAAATGTTTGAGGGAAATTTAATATTCCACCATTTTATTTTACTAAAAATTACATAAATATACGACATTTATAAACATAATTACTATTAGTTTCTACCATTTAAAAAAATTACTAAAATTCTCATATTTACTATTTCGCTGATACATGATACACATTTATAAATTATCAGTTAGTTTCACTGATACCTAAAAAAATAAAACAACCAATTAATTACTGATACGTTTTTAATGTTTTCAGTATATTAAAACTGATATAGTCTAATTTTTAATAACTGATACACACAGATCATCAATAACCCTAAAATTTCGCGTTGTATCAATGCATATTTTATGTATTGACGTTTCCCCCAAAACCAGGGATGTTTAGTAATTTTAGAAATAGTTGGTTTATATTGAAATTAAGCCTATAAAGTATGAGATTTCTATAATTTACCCTTTATTTTATATGCATCATTTGATTTGATACGATATTTATAAAAATAAAAGACTTTTGAAATTTATGATCCAAAACAATTCTTATATATTTGTGTTTGTAAATCATTTCATTAAATGTAAAAAGATAATTTTAAAGTTAAACTATTTCTAGTTATAATATGATGACATTCTTTTTTGAACAAATTAGAAAAAAAAATGTATCACATTTCTTTATTAACTTTTATTTATTCACTATTTTAAAAATAGATTTTCTCTACTTAAAATTTACATATCACATAAAAACAGATTTATGTGTGTACTAGCAAAGGCATAACTTGGGGAGCTTTTGACGCTTTGGATAGTTTGCAATCATAATATGAAATAATTATTACAGAAAATACAACAAAGTGTAGAAACAAAATCTTGTACGTATTTAAGTTTAATAATTACAACTAGTTTAGGTGGCGACCTGCAGTTAATAGAAATAACAACACTGAATTTTTTTACAGTGACAAAAAATTAATCGTCATCAATAAACTATGATATAAAATTAAAACAACAAATTGGATTTTCATACTCACACACAACATATTACAGCTATTAATTTCTCAGTATAAGGATATTAGATTAACAATTTTTATACTATTTTGTAGATTTTCTATTCACCTTGACTTTCAATTTAATGATTTTAATTAATAATTAAATCGATAATTAGTAAGATTATTTTCAAATTTTAATTTCATTTCTAATTGCATATTAAGAATGGCTTTAACATTTTTCAAAATCCTTGGCTATAGGCAATAAAACTAGTCTTTGTCATACAATGAGGGATTTTGGTTGCACATGCATTATGAATCAATAAATTATTTTGTTTTTGTTTGGGTGCGTGTGCGTTGCACTTCTACTTTTACTATTACTACTATTCCTATTTTATGTACTCAATGTGCTCATGCGTATGTGTAGAGTGTACAAAATTTTATTATTGGTCAATCTAAAAATTGAATTGTTAAGAATGAAAGTTGATTGGCTAAAAATAGATAATAACTATATTATTGATTTAATTATTGGTTTAGCTTGTTAACAAATTGATAAATCAAATTGATAATACGTTAGTTAAATTGACGTGACCGCATACCTAGATTTTAACTTTTGATTATAAGACATAAGTTTTTCTCATTTAGAAAGTGCACAAACATAAAATACCTTGAAAGTAAGTTTTATTGACAAAAATTAAAATTTTATATCTCACGAGCAATGTATCTAAGTTCTAACTTTTATTTATAAGATAAATATTATGGTCAATTGGACATATTCATTATCGTAAATAATCCTAAACATATGTCTTAAAGAGCAAATGTCAGGGAACTTTAGAATAAACTTTTCTTATAGGGATTGATTGACTACCTGAATTCTCACCTTTTTTGTGAGGATTCGATTTCCACATTGTAATCCCTCTTTCTATTTCCCCTTCCCCTATCCCCAATTTGTTTTTAAAAAAATAAAAAATAAAAAATGTGTCTTTTCAGAAAAATAGTTTAGTAACTAGAATTGGATATAAAAATAAAGAAATATTGGGTAAAGTGTCTACCAATCACATCAACAATTTATATCAAATTAAACAACATTAATTTTATTAATAAAATATTTTAATAAACAACATATATATCACTTAACAACATATATAGTTGCAATTATTGATTTAACATATAAAACTAGACGTTAGCTTATAATATAGTTGTCGTCTTTGTTAAAAAAGATTTTTCTGAGGTAACAACAATCAATAATGACGATGAAGAGGAGGTCATGAAGCCGCTCTACAGATAAAAAGTTTCTGCTCTCCTTAAAATTCTTTTAGCCCTACATATCCATCCATTCTCCTCCACTGCCATTCTTAGTTGTGGAAAATCAGGTATGTTTTTGCTAATGATGCATTTTTTTTCCTTTTTTCCTGCTGGAATGAGATAGAATTTCATGAACTGGTTTATCTTTGAGCAGAAACAAATTTCACTTTGGGATGATCTTTTTGGCCAACAAAGCAAATTGAATTAGTTATAGAGACGGAAAACTGGTTTAATTTTGACTCGATCTCTTATTTAATTGACTAGTTTGTTTTCCCTTACTGTATTTTTTGGGTTCAATTCTGATGATTGTTTTGCTGGGTTTTCCTGTAACTGAAAATAGGAGAAGAGGTAGAGATGGAAGTGGGCAATGCAGATAAGAAAGAGTTGGAGAAAGTATCTTATTTTACACCAACGACACCCTTAAAGTATATGCCAGCAGCAACAGAATTCAACTCCATTTTCAATATTTTTTTGTCCACAAGTAGTTCAGGTAAGTTTGTCAAAGAAAAGTAGTTCAGGTAAGTTAATATACATTGACCATGTAAATACTTTTACTAGTTTTTGACCTATTATAAATTATAACAGCTGTAGTTATCGTCTTTATTATTGTAGAAATTGACCTATATATTGTAACCTAACTGTGAATATTTTTTTGTAGTGTTGGTTTATGGATGTAACATATTTTTCCAAGTATATACAAGGCACTTTCTCTGCAAATATCCGTTTTTTTAATATATAACCTTTCAGTTGTTGCATGTACTTAGCAATGAAGTAATTTGTTGAGCAGTCCTGCAGAATTTGCATCTAATGTTTGTTATGTGCATGCAGCATCTAGTGTAGCAACACTAAGGAGTAGTTTTTAAGATTCACAAGTTTTAGTTGAAGTTTGTGATCATACTTGAACATGAGTATATAACTGTAGCAATTACTTCAATTGAAGCTAATCCAATATAAGCTATGCAGTGAGAAACGGAGGAAAACAGTACTAACAAGGAATAGGTTTTCAACCAAGTCACACTTTTACAATGCACAATCTAAAACAATAAGTAAAAGCATAATCGTGAACTATCCAACAGGAGTGATGCTGCAAGTATCAATAAAAGTAGACTTAACTGTAAGGATCGAAACTCTATAAAGATATCATGTTACAATAACCATTGGAAGAGTAGCATTGCATTGTTAGAATTAACGGTAATGCATTTGGTTTCTCAATTTTACTTGATGCTTAATTAAATAATGCTACTCGTGCCCTCCTCCTTGATCATTTTCTTTTCCCCCTGTATCCTAGTATTGGAATCACGATGTATTTAAAAATAATTGACGTAATTAGACACCAACTAAACCAATGATAATTTTCTATGTCCAGATCTGTAGTACGTTCACGTCCATTTATCAGCTTACAAATTTTTTTTGCAGATAACAGCCAAAAAAAGGACGAGGAGGTTTCTGGTGTGAGCAAAGGGAGGAGCGAATTTCTAATTCGATATTTGGATGGTTATTCTAAATCTTCGTCAGTGGCTCCTTCAACTCCTATGAAGGGTAACCCACGGAAGAAACAATGCAGTAGCTTAGACTTGAATGAAAGGCCACTGAAGAAACCAAGAACAATAAAACACACACCAAAAATCTTTGACGAAAGCAAGCCCAAAAAGACTCCAAAGTCTAAGATAAAGCCTTCGATTCCAAAATCAAGAAACTTTAAAGCAAGTGCCAAGATAAAGAAGAAACTAGAAAAGGACTGCGAGAAAGTTTCAGATGATTTATCAGAAGATGTGGATATGCAAACACCTAATACTAAGATTCCAGAAACTATTCCCGAATCTCTAGTCCTACAGGTTTCAACTCCTCAACCACAGATTCTGGAGCATGCTATCCTAGCAATAAGTCCACCAGATCTTGAGCACGATATTCTTACAGATCTTGGACATGTTTCAAAGTCATGTAAACGATCTCTCCATTTCAACTTGGAAAATGAGAATGATGTTTTTTCTATCGGAGCAGCAGAAGTGATTAGCAATCATGTAACACATGGTTACCACAAATTCTTGTCAAATCCATTGGACAGTGTTAATGAGCAGGAAGTTGATACAAATAGCTCCATTGGCTTAGAAGATAATTTAGAGGCAGAGCCAATCTCCCAACCCAACCAAGGTAACCAAATTTCTTTTACATTTCTCTTTTCCTTTTATTTTTTTGAAATCTTTTAATTCTCAAAGAATTCTTAGAATTTGTCTCTCTATTCAGAAAATTAACATTGGCACCATGTCTGTGGCAGGAAATGATCCTAGTATTTACCAGAATGACCAGAGAGCCTGGCAGCATCATTTTCTTAAACTTTCTGAATGGAGGAAAACTAAATTAGATTTGATGCCCTTGGCAGGAAATGAAGCTCATATCTACCAGAACAACCATGGAACAATTGGCCCAACTAGTTGTCAGGATCATTTTCTGGAAGTTTATAAAAGATGGACAAGAGAAAACACTGGTGTCGTGTCTTTGGCAGGAAATGATGCAATCTCGCAGAATGACCATAAAGCCCGAGACAAAGGTGGTTCTCACCTTGATTTTCTGGAAAATTATAGGACACAAGATAACATCGGTACTGCTGATCATGCAGACAAAGACTGGAATGCATTGGATATTAATACGAAGTGCAAAGTGACAATGCAAAGAGGATGGGTAGAAGAAAAGGTAAAAAGAGAGCTAAAAATAAATGTGTCAAAATTGCAAGGAGAGACAAAAAAAGTTGTTTTACAATCTCCAAGAGAATTAGCAGGAGAAATTTTGAAATTGTCAATGGTGCTAAAAATACATGTTTTTCAACTGTTAACTCGGGGCAGAATGGAAAATTTAGTCACAGTTTGTTGGAAAGGTTCTACCTAATGAAAATCCAATTGCAGCTGCAATGGCCGATCCAGAATCTTTTGAGTGTGTGTTCAGCTTGTTCCCTATGGTTATGTCTCGGAGGAAGAGATCAATCCATTCTAAGAGGACCAAGTCTGTTTGCAGGGAAGAAAATACAGTACTTGAACCTTTAAGTCTTGCCTGGACTTTGTCTCCACTAGTCACATCCAAAAGAAAAAGATCTAAGAAGTGCAAAATATCAACTGCTATTCTAGATTCCCTCTGCCTTTAGTCAGAAATAAGTGCAATCAATGGGATTGAATCTTTTATAAATAAGTGGTCTCAAATAAGTGCTTGGAATGCTGGCCCGCTTGTCTTGCAGAATCCTCCTGGTGCAATAACTACTTACAAGAAAAAGGACAAGCTCAAAGAAACACTGCCCAAGGTTCATCTTGATATGGAGTCACTACGAATGTGGAATCTACTCATAGAAAATGGTGGAATTGATGAAGACCCAGATAAAGAGAAGAATATATGGTGGGAGAAGCAGAGAAAAATATTTAAAGGAAGGGTAGCCTCATTCATTGCCCGCATGCGTCTAGTCTTAGGTACCTCAAACATTTCTCTTTTACAAGTAATTCAATACTTCTATTCTTATGCTAAAAACTTACAGGTAATAGGACTTTTTCCCAATGGAAAGGGTCAGTGGTAGACTCTGTGGTTGGTGTTTTCCTAACACAAAATGTATCAGATCATCTTTCAAGGTAAAGTTTATTGTGTTAAATTCCCATTTCTTTCTCATTCTGTAGAGCACAAACAATCTTGCTGTATCCCATTATGCAGCAATGCCTTCATGCTTCTTGCTTCAGCATTCCCACTTCAAAATAAGCAAGAAATGACTACACAACATGAACAAGCTCTAGCGATTACACAGGGAATGCAAGATTCATTTGAAAAAGATGAGAAAGATTTTTATGCATATGATTCATCTTCCAGAAATACGTCAGAATGTTTGCAAGAAGAAAATATTGGAAATGAAAGTACATGTGGAAGTCAGCCATCAGCCAATTCTTGCAACCAAGAAGTTATGACCTTTGCTAAGAGTTGTGATTTAGGCAATGAAACAGGTAATTTACTCAGCACGATATCGAGAGAGAAAAATAAATCGCTAAAAAGAGAAATTGATTGGGATGAATTGAGGAAAACCTATTCTACGGGAAAATATTGTGGTTCCACTGAAAGTAATGGGGATTCTGTTAATTGGGAAGCTGTTAGTAATGCTGATGTTAAACAGATTTTTGAAACAATAAAATGTCGAGGACAGGGTAATATTCTTTCTGCAAATATTAAGGTACATTGGTTTGAGTTCTCTCATTTTATATTTATGATGTACCATATGGTTGATTAATTGATCTGTTTACATTAACCAGAAAAGAAAGAAGATGTTATATGTCTATAGTCATTGATAAAAAATATTATATCTCTAATGGTTTGTGTCTTTTGTTTCCCTATTTTATTATTTTGAATAAAAGAATACCAACGAACAATTAAAATTTGAAAAGAAAATTTACTACATTCCTAATGCCATGGTTGTATACAGAACAAAAAACGAATGCATTACTGTGTCATTATAAAAGGAAATTATAATATTTTATATTAAAAGACTTGAAAATGGTATGTAATTTTATTAAAAATAAATAAAATTTTCATTTTTTTAGATTTTAGTTTGGGTTGTCAAAACGAGTTAGCAAATTAGGTTAAATTTCTGTGTCTCATTAATTAGTACATAAACCTACCACGTTGTTTAAAATTCTGTCTTGTTCCATACATCTGTTCTTCTTTTTTTTTCCCTATTTATGATGGTAATATATACTATTATAAACTCAATTTTTCTAAATCAATTATTTTCTTGTATATGAAAAGAAATATTGAATGAATGAATGAATCCCTAAAAGAATAACTCTATGGCTGCATCTAAAGAAATTAAAACACTGAATTTCAAATAAAACATGTGAATTTTATTAAAGATATTTGTGATTTATTATTATGTTTTGCTAGAGGCCATTGATTGTATTGAGCCGTCCCTCCTATATTTGGAATGTATAGGTCCCTAAAACCTTAACTAGGTATTGTAATAATACTGGGTTCAAATTAAATATGTAATGTGTGTACCACATTGGGATTAAGGTCTCTTAACCAATTAGTTGGTGCATTTTGCAGAATTTTCTTAATAGATTGGTTGAAGATCATGGAAGCATTGACCTTGAGTGGTTAAGAGATGTCCCGACGGATGATGTGAAGTAAGAATGTAAATTATTTTGTCAAAGTTATGGTCATGGTGATATTTAAAAGCTAAGATATCATAGAGCATTCTCTTATCGATTTGCTTCTTTTTAGAGAATTCTTGTTGAGTATCGTTGGACTTGGACCGAAGAGCGTGGATTGCGTTAGACTTTTGTCTCTTCGACATCATTCCTTTCCTGTAAATTTTCAGCATGAAGTGATTATCCACTTTCATTTGGCCTTTGGAATCTTGACATTCTGGTTTTGTCTTATTTATTTATGTTTTTGGTTGAAAGGTCGACATAAATGTTGCTTAGGATGGGTCCCTTTGCAACCATTACCTGATGGGATCCAAATGCATCTTTTGGAAAGGTATGTATTGAATAAATTCTATTTAGTTTTGGTATGTTCAATATAATATATATTATGTGTTGATTTTATTTTCAATTAGTTTTCCCCTGGAGAGTTCCATACAAAAGTACCTTTGGCCACGTCTATGCAAACTTGATATGCTAACACTGTAAGCATTTCCACTTTCTCTAGAGCATTCTTTTTCAATAGATTTGTTGTAATCTTTGATCATAAGTAACTGAAAAATCATTCCGAAAATTTTTCTGCTCATTAAGTTGATATGCTTGGCAGATATGAATTGCATTATCACATGATCACATTTGGAAAGGTCAGATTTGCAATGATTCCCATAGTTTAATAAGCTTTATTAGAGCACTAACCAGTAACCACACGAATTTTCTTCAATATCACACAGGTTTTCTGTACAAAGAAAAAACCAAACTGTGATGCCTGCCCAATGAGAGCCGAATGCAGGCACTTTGCAAGGTTCGCATCAGATTACAGCTCATAATTTTTATTTTTTTATTTTTTATTAAATTGATATGTAGGCCTTACTATAATCTGTTTATTGTCATGAAATATCTGACATTCCCACAAGAAAAATTGACAATTCATCCTTATGCATTAGAATATTTATAAATTTTGCAATATGCAGTACAAGGCCTCGCCTCCCAGGGCCACCTCTAAGCAGCCTGATAGAGTTGATGATGTCCCAAACATGCGTGTGCCGTTACCAAATTTGTCTCATTCTAGTGAAAGCTTCTTAGAGTTCAGCTTCCAGACTCAAGTTTGTGAGCCTATCATAGAAATGCCAGAATCTCCAGAGCAGAGACCTCTAGAATCACTGGAACAAGACATTGAAGACTTTCCTTATGAGTCAGCATGAGCAGGAGATACCTACCATCAAACTCAACAGTAAAGAACTCGGAGAAAATATTTTGAACTTCATTGACAAGTCCAATAAAGAGTTTAAAGAAAGTATGTTGAGCTTTGTTGATGAGATCAGTAAATTGCATAGTGATGAAGAAGTGTCCAAAGCCTTGGTTCTTTTGAATCCAAAATCTGCTTCCCATCCTGCTCGTAAACTGAAGACTGAGGGTCGACTAAGGACTGAGCACTCAGTGTAAGTAACAGTAATACTCAATCCATCTTTCTGTGTACATCAAATATCTCAAGTTACTGTATAATGTAAGTAAATAGTATGTCCGACATGTATATTGAACACACGCAATTGGTCTATTGCAGGTATGAGCTTCCAGATGATCATCCTCTTTTGAGTGGGGTAATCTCTTGTACATCTTAATCTATCAACAAAAATATCAAAAGAATAGTACTCCTAAAAAACATGAGTCTCCAACCTTAAAGGCCTATATTGTGGCTGCCTGGAACATGACCTCTACATACTACATTGGAGATCTGGTAGTGAGAAGTTAATCAAGACAAACCTTAACATGAAACAGGCGACGGAGAAATGTTGGAACTAGTACGATATCATATGTATATGTTTTGGTGTAAAGTTAGGATGAAAAAGGCATTTTCATAGGCATATTAGTACTGGTTGCCGCCTTCATTGTTAGATTTAATCTGCTTGCTGAAAATAAAAAGTGGCCTTCCATATTTTAACTTTGATCTTCTTACAGGATTTATGACTATAAGAAGGGCTCCCAGAGCTCTCCATGATCGATTTCATTCAAATAAATACAGTGAAATTCTAACATATCGATTTCATTCAAATAAATACAATGAAATCTAATAATAATTATTTGAGAAGCAAAAAAAAAAAGTGTTTTGAGGCTCCCAGACAGGATGGATTTCATTCAACTTCTTGCTTGTAATCTTTAACTTGCTTACTCTCATTCCCTCATTTCTTAAATTACATTTTACTAATCTTGGTATTAGTTTTCCATACGCTACTAATAGTCTAACATACTTAGGGATGACTCAATAGAATTGATGGCCTAAAGTAATTTTTTTTTTAAAAAGTTATATTTATTTAATATTTTTATATATTTTATTCTCCTAAATTTTTTAAAAATATTATAATTAATTATAATCTAATAATTAATTTTTCAATTGTATGTATAATATTCTTCTAATATTTTATAAGACAAAAATAAATATATATAAATTATTATATATTACGTAACAATACAAATGTTTAAATCTCTCTTATTGATTATAGTTTTGAAATTTTTTTCAATAGAATCAATTGTTACATAAAATGTCAAAATTATTCAAGAAGTATTTAAAAATAAAATTAACACTTCACTTTGTTGAATATGACAATTATCTTATATATATAAAAAATTATTGCCAATTAAAATTTTATTTTTTATTTATATAATATTTTAAATTACAAAAAATTACTATTATAGTGCATTATCCCTATATTTTTTGGGCCTAAAGTCATTGCTTCTGTGGCTTTAGCGTTGAGCCGTCCTTGAATATGATTTGCCGAGATATTTAATTGAGAAAAGACATAACCTCCTCCCCGTAAAATTTGACAGCGAAACTTACTTTAGCACCTAAACTACACGAGCGTTCATATATCCCCCTTAACAATTCACAAGTGAATTTAATTCCACCCAAAAATCTGGCATGGCAGAAAAAAAAATTAAAGGCGCGTTTTATATTAACTTTTTAGAAGAAAAAAAATCTTATTTATATATATTATATAACAAATTTTTTTAAAAAAAGGAAAAATCCACCGAACTCCACCTCTTTCTTCATCTTCTTCAAAGCTCTCCACCCCCTTTTTTTCTTCTTCAAAATACCCCACTCACCTAACACCCCACCCCACTTCTCCTTCTTTGCCTCCTCCCTCCACCCCACCCACAACATACCCAGCACCACTTAAATGTCATTTCTCCTTCTTCCACCACCCCTCCTCCCATCGTCCTCGTCTCTCTCTCTTCTTTTTTTTTTTTTTTATATATATATAAATTGAATATAGTAAAAAAATTCATTGAAATCATTGAACTTTATCATTATTGTCCCAAAATTGAAGTTAATTTTCTTCAACAACGACAAATTTGAATTTTTTTTTCCTTGGACACACCACCCTCCACCTCCATTAATGTCTTCTTACTCTTTGATTATCATAAATCTTCACTAATAATCTCTTTATATTTTCAACCTTAATTTCTTTCAATAATATTTCATCAATTTCTTTTGATCATTGATTTTACCCAATTTTCATCAATGCTTTTACTCTCTTTAGTTTATCTTTAAAAAAATGGAGAAGAAGATTAATATACAAAAAAAAAAGATAACAAAAATCTTACTATTTGATGTTTTATAATTGTTGGGAAAAAGATCTTTCAATAATAAATAAAATAAAAACTAAAAAATAAATTTAAATATATTTTTATGTGGTGATGACATGGTGATGACGAGGCGTGCGTGCAGTGCACTCTCTATTGTGAGACTGGTCTTGTAGTGTTTGGGTGGAATTAAATTCACTTGTGAATTGTTAAGCGGATAAATAAACGCTCGTGTAATTTAGGTGCTAAAGTAAGTTTCGTTGTCAAATTTGAGAGGGTTTTTATGTCTTTTCTCTATTTAATTTAAGGAAATTACCAATAATAAATTATATATTTTAAAGATTCTTATTTATTTATTAACCTTCACGACTAATCTACTGCACCAAAAAAATTAACACCAAGGAAGCACAATACAACAATTTTATCATTATTATTATACTTAATATGCAATACTTTTTTTGACATCTTTACATCGATAAAGTTGGAGAAATGGAAAATGGATAAAGATATTGAAGTAATGGTTAATCATTATTGTCACATCAACATCTTCACAGCTCATATTGTCACTTTCAACTATACATTCTCGTTACCTCAATTTCAAAAAACAAATTCACTAAATTGTATGGTGAAATGATGGGAATTATTCATTTTTAATATATTAGAGATTTTTGGAACATATAGTCGGATCAATGATACTAACACTGTATTCTATTGGAACCAATTAAACAATTTGAGAATAAAGCAAAAGGAAAACAAATTATGAGAATGTGAATATTTGTCGAGTATTTTTCTTGGAATATGGCAAGGGATTTCTCCGTTGCTTGTATTCCTCCAATAGAGCTGATGTCCTTTCGTTTCCACATCCGCGAAAAGATCATAACGTTTTGTTAGTACAAATCTCAAGTTCTTTTATTTTATCCAAATAAATCTGTCTGTTTCTATATTTTACACTGCAGAACCCTAGATCACCCCTGCATTAACAACTAATATAAACATTGTTAATTGACGTTTTGTGATAAAGAAATGAACCTTACATAATTCAACTTTAAAAACTAATTTATGAAATGATGATTTTTACCAAGACGATAAATGGACGCACATTGCTCATTCCCACACGGTATGGGGCACTAACATCTCCAAAATTGGATAGTAAGGAGTGTAAACAATACCAGGTGAAGGCCTAACATTAGGTAAACATAATTGGGATGAGATCGACTCTGCTAAAATAATAAAATTTGATACGCTTGCAGAATCGAGAAAATCAATGAAATTAAGCTTGTTGATTGGTTCTGTGAGTATTTTTTCTATTTGAGTAGATTTGTTTGATTTATCTGGATTTGACATGGCACGAAATTTAAGAAAATAAAGAGTTTTTTTTTAAATTTTGTGATTTTAAACTAAAAATATTTAAAATGTATCAAAATATTTTTTAATCTTATGTCCTTGAACAAGTTGCGTGGAAAGTTAGAAATAAAGAATTGATGAGTTTAGGTCGTTGGCTTCCAGACTTCTAAAAGCGGGTGATTTTAAGTCCAAAACCTTCTTGTTATTACAGAGTCGGGGCAGTCGACAAGTAAGTCAGTAATAGTGGCGAAGCCACTCTTTAACCAAGGGGTTAAGAACTATTTATATATAGTTAAAATTATTTTTTGTATATATATAATAAATGTTGAACCCCGTTAGACTAGTTCGTGTGCTTGCTTTTTCAGATTTTGAATCCGCTTAATTGAAATTCTAACTCCGCCACTTGTCGGTAAACCAGTGAATTAAGGTTTTGCTTTTGCCTTCAAAGAAATTATATTATTCATGGCAAAGGGGGTTGTAACCCCCCCCCCCCCCCCCCCCCCCAAATTCATCCTACCTAGTCTGAGTAAGGGTCCAGAGGAAATTGAGAGAATGATTCAAGAAAAACATTTGAAGGAGACCACGAGGGCTACCTACGGCCCGTAGAGTGATCTATGTCCCATAGGTGAAGTTTCGTAAGTACCCCTGTGACTTGTTAAAAAAATTTCAAGTCTGAGGCCCTATGTACGAGACACCATACGGACCGTATATGATCCTACGACCCGTAGAATGTGTTTCGTGGGTGGAGGTTTCAAATTTCAACTTTTCAGAATATTGAGTGACGAGTTGACAGATGGCCCGTCATACGACTTACGACCCGTAACCTAAGGTTCGTAGATTGAGTTCCTGGGAACAAAAAATTTTGAACCTTGAAGTCACGAGTTATCAGACGACCTGTAAGCCAATATACGATTCGTAGAAGGGGTTTCGTAGGTCCTTGGTCTAATTTTCAATAACTTAATTTTTGGACCCCTTCATCTACAAGAGGTAACTTATGGCCCGTAAATGGGTCTTGTGGTGCCACTCAACAGTCTTTAAAAGAGGTAATTTAGTCTTTTTCACCCTTTTTAAATAAAACTCATGACGTTTTGGTCCTATTTTAGGCCCCTTATTAGTACCCTAAGGGTACCAGTCCTCATTAAACACCTAAACTTCTGGAGAGCATCGAGGAGATGAGAAACCTAGGGTTCCAAGCACGTGAGTGGAGATTTTCTGAGAGTTGACTGTTCTTCAAAATTTTCAGGTATGTAAGGCTAAATTAAAACTTGGAATTTGTTCCCCCATCTGCCCCTACTGATGATGATAGCAAGGTTTTCGAATGTATTAAGTCTCCATGCATGTTTCTTTGAATGTTTTTCTTGCAAATTATATACATTCTATGTATTTTCATATGTTGATGATCATCATAAACCTGATTTTACTGAGTTAAATGCTTTTCATGAGTTATTTCAGAAATCCTATATATATTACTTCATAAAAGATTTCATGAATGAACCTATGGATTGAGTCTAAAGCCTTGATTTGAGAATATTGATTGTGATTGTGATTGAGCATGATGATAGGTTGATAGAACTTGATAGTCTCGTGAGTCCTCAAGTTTGAACTCTAAGATTTGCCTAAATTGAAAGTCCTCCTATGTGATTGTCTAATTTTCACTTGAAAGATTGACTTGATAAAATTGATGAGCTAAAAAAGTACATTAACAGACTCCCTGATTTGTTGATTGGATTTGATCGATGTTTTATGAGTTCTGAGTCTTGAGAGAAGTATTGAGCACCGAGTTGAGTGAGAGTAAGTCCAACTCGAATTCCATAACTACGCCGCCAAATGTAGGAGATGATTGAAATCGTTAAGCCGGGTGTTTCCTCTTGATAGGTCCTTGAAAGAATAGAGGACTCGTTTGATTTGATCTGATCTATTATAGATCAATTCGCTCATTACCCTAGCAAGTATTGAGCGATTTGGCAACATCAACAGGATTGTTGTACAATCACTGGCTCATAAGTGATTGTTGTCGCATAAGAGAAACTCCCAGATAGGTTCTATAATGATAGTACTCTGAGTTGATAAAATTGGATTGGATTAATATTGATGGGTCATTGTCTACTCCTTATTTCCTGCTTTAGATAGACATTTGATATTCCTGATTGAGTTCTTTATCTCTTGATTTGAGTATCTGAATTGATAGTATTCTACCTATTCATCCATTTTAAATACTCGTACATTCCACGTACTAACGTCTATTTGGGATGCAGAGACAAGTACTAGAGATCATCAACAGACACTCCATTGAAGATCTATTCCACATATTAGTTGATTGGTGAGTCCTCCCTAACTTCAAAGAATACATATCATTTATTTCATCTAGTTTTGGAGTCAGACATTAGATTTACTTTTCTTTGATTCGAGGTAGTCATGGCCTGTTATTGACACCATTAAACAATTGATAGAGGCTTTATAGACTAGAGTTGATTTGTTTGATTGAGTATTATTTTGAGCTAGTCCTT